>JAOTRA010074565.1:0-13685 GCA_026260255.1 Pseudolaguvia tuberculata | reverse complement strand
GTGTGTGTGTGTGTGTGTGTGTGTGTGTGTGTGTGTGTGTGTGTGTGTGTGTGTGTGTGTGTGTGTGTGTGTTAAAAAAAAGTGGTAGTTCAGAGCATACGATGTTGGACTGTTATTCAAAAGATCAGATGCCACTGATGGGCCCCTGAAAAAGGCCCTCACTCTTCAACTGCTCTGATGGGTTTAAAAAAAATAAAAAATAATTGTCTGCATAGGGTGGCCTCGTAAATGCCAGAAATGTTAATGTAAAATGTTGGACATCAAAGAAATGATGCGAAAACACACCTCTATGTATAATACTGTTAATACTGCCATATTAAAGGAGTGTTTTAAAAAAAGGCAAGCTGTTCCTCCTTTCTGGCTTATTATCTTTTATTATTTCCGTTCTTTAATTCTCAACTCTCTCAAAAAAATGAGATGAGGGAGAACATGCAGAGACATTAAAGAATAAGAGTCTCCTCATCACATGGCGTCCTTAGGTTTTAAATCCAACCTTCACTGTAGAATTTTAATTGAACCCGTTACACATTTACACTTTAATTTACATTTTTCATCATTTAACCCCCCCCAAGTAGAAAGTCAGAAGCTTGTAGGTTCAATTCCCAGCAGTAACGGCAGCAAAACTTCTTATGCTACATCACACCTATTACAGGCTTATTAAAACACAGAGAGAGAGAGAGAGACAGAGAGAGAGAGAGAGAGAGAGAGAGAGAGAGATACAGTTTGCCTTTTTTATATTAGTTCATATTTCATGTTTTACAGTGTACAAAAAAAACCTCTTTCCCCGTGTTTCTTCATGTTACACAGTTTCTGTTACTTTTATAAGAGTCATTGATCCGACGATAGAGGAGGTGAGCTTTTGTTCTGCAAAGTTTTTCACAGGATATATGTATGGAGAAGAAGGTTCAGCTACTTTTCAGACTGGACAAATGTGCAACCACAGCTCACGAAGGATCTACTGCCTGGAAGTGACAGGAAGCAGGAGGTTTAGAAGGTAGTTACATAATAGAAATAATTACATCTTTGTTCCAAGGGACTTTAAAACCAGCTCCTTGTGGTGTTTTTTTTTTGTTTCAGATAAATTGTGAGTTGATATTTATTTATTTAGTATATAATGTTTTGAAATTTTAGGATTGTCAAAAGTACCAATGGTGAATGGGCTCATTCATTTGTTCATACAGTAAATGTTTGTTAGACTGAGATTGGAACGTTTCTCAGTGTAGTCTTAACAATTAGAGACTTGTGCATGCATGAAGTTTTTTATTGCTCTTTTGTTTCCACTGAACGCATGATGCTTGTGTCTGTGATTCACAACCGGCCCCGAGAGAGAGAGAGACTGCTGAACTCTTTTCTCACTGTACCGTCTGACACACACAGTCTGACATAAAGTGCAGTGCTGCTTTCACTGTCTTTTTCTCATTGCGGTACACTGGACACGCCGCTGGCCATATTTTACACCATTTTTTATACAAGGTGGGGAAAAAGACAGAAGAATGGGAGGTAATTTTCTAATGGAATCCGGGTTAAAGAAAAGCTTGGAAACTCTTTTGTATCTGTATTGAAAATAGTTTGCTAACGGTTGTGTATATGTGCCTGTAAATATTCAGAAGAAAAGACATTTTTCGACTCCTTTCTCTGATGAAGAGAAATTAAGAGCTAGAATAATTCGCTAAACTGAATGAAATCACAATTTGTATGAGAAAGAAAAAATAAAGTTATAATTTTAACAAAGAACTGTGCTGTTGTTTATTTTTTTCCTTTTTAATTTCTCTCTCTTTCACGCACACGCACACACACATACGCACACACACACACACACACACACACACACACACACACACACACACACACAGACATCTATAAAGGAGAAATGGTACCAAGACATAGATACCAGAGTAGATAGACACTATACCCCAAACCTCCATCTGGATAGACAGATAATTAGATTGACAGACAGCCAGCTAGAGAGCCATAGATAGACAGAACAATAGATAAATTAGCAGATGGATAGAAAGAAAAGACTGATGGCCTGACAGATAGATGGTTAATATACAATATAATCTATACTGAATAAATACATATCTAAACTGAACTCTATTTCTATTTATTAGAAATAGAAAAACTTAGTTTTGAAAGAAAAACTTTTCTGTGTCTGTGGTCAGTAAGTGGAAGTGGCTCTGATCTTCTCCAGGATCATATGTAAGATCTGAAATAAACCAAGTGAGTGTGTACACAGCCTAAGGCCAGCAACATCACCCACACACTCCAATAAACTAATGCCACACACACCGATTTGTGTGTGTGTGTGTATATGTGTGTGTATATATGTGTGTGTGTGTGTATATATAAATATGTATAGACTTAGCTCGTGTTTGCTTTTGACCTTTGTGTTCTTTTCTCACTGTTTCACTTGGTACCTGTATTTCATACCTGAATTTGGTTTCGGATTTATAAATAAACCTTTCTGGAGCTTTCAACAGCCTCCTATAACAGTCCACATTTGATTTTGATGTGATTCCAATTGAGATGCACCTTAATGTTTTTCTGAGGTTTAATATTCACTTCAGATTAAATAAATGCCCCGAAGCAACTGTTACAAAAACAAGAATGTCCAGGGTTCAATTCCCGGGCAAAGGGTCTTTCTGAGTAGACTTTGCAATTTGTTGTTATTACCCCAAAAACATGTACATAAAGTGTGTGTGGGTGTGTATATATAAATAAATATATAAAGGTGCATCTGAAGAACAATTTGCATACGTGAATTGGAAACATTTCAATTCCATACAGGTGCAAATAATACATGCTGCTCAAATGAAATTTTGTGGCTCGAGGTCATGATTGATACGTTCTTACCAACAGCACAGTTGGGACAAGGTTTTCTGTGTGTTTCATTATTCAACTGCCTATCAGGAGATTATCCACTAAAGACGGGGCTGTTAAACACCCCCTCTCCCCCCATTCACCAGCAACCAATACAAGATATAAGCAGGCAATTGGGTAACTGAGATGATTTGTGTGCTACTGGATGTTTCTGATTTTATACCATCCAAGTTCAAATAAACACAGACGCAAACACATGCGAGCTGTCTGTCTCCTTTTTTTCATTAACGTTTAACTCCCCATCGATGTAAGAACAGCTGAAACACTGACTGTCTTTAAAAAACGAATGAAGACTCATTTCTTCCAGCACTACCTACCTGACTGCTAACATTAAAATATAAAAAATTAAAACAAAAATAAAAAAAACCCTCATTTCCAACTTAAGAATTTCTCAGGTTTGCTCACTTGCTTGTAATCCAAGGAACCATTATTGATGAATGAAGCACTTTTGTAAGTCGCTCTGGATAAGAGCGTCTGCCAAATACTGTAAATGTAAATGTAAATGTTTGCACACATTTTTATCAATGCAATAGATCCACAGTTTGTGTAGTTTAAAATCTCTGGCCTACTTTTGGTCCGCTACACTGCATGCAATTGAAAATTAAACACAGACTGGTAGGCCATGTTTACCAAACTTAAGCAAATAAAAGAGAAATGAATTACCTTCTGGCAGTGATGTAGTAAATCCAACCCTCCTAACACCCCCCACCACCACCCCACCACAAGAATATATTATTCTTGACAGTAAAGTGCCCAAAGGGTGTAACTTTATTAGCCCCTGTACCACAGCCTGTTATTGGCCTAATGTTGCCTTTATTTCACATCATTTCTTGCAGACCATAGAAGGATGCGCAGACAGAAATCCCAGGTGGACGTTGTTTGGGGTGGGATTGAGCAGATAGATGCTCAATTAATTCAATGATGGAATTGTAAAAATATTGTGCTGATATTTTAGCTTGGGTTTGGTTAAGAAGACATTCTATGCATATTAAGTCAAAATGAACACAAAGATATATGTAAAGGGTTAAAAGTTATTTAAACACTTAGAGTGACTAATGACGGGACTAATAAACAAATAAATAATTAACTATTCAAATAATATTTTGTAGAGAATAAGTAAACATTCAAAAATTGTGGAACATTTTCAAAATGGAAAATTATTTATCAAAAATGGAAAATTATTTGCACGGTGATTGGTCAGGGTTTTCTCCACACCTTATTGAAACTTCTCAATACAGAGCCCACCTCAGACTGTTTTTAGTCTGTGCTCAGACTGCTTTTCATTGGGTGAGCAAGACAGATGTTATGCCCCTGCCAAGAACCAGTTCTGATTTCTTTACAGCATCTCACACTCATTATTTCATCTTATCTTCTAACCCGCTTATTCCCTAATTTGGGGTCAGGGGTACCCAGGACAGATCACCAGTCCAAAGCCACTCCTAATCATAGACACTCGCAATCACTCCTAATCAGTGACGTGCAGTCGGGGGAGGCAGATGAGGCACAGCCTCATCATGGAAATATAAAATAAAATAAATTAATTAAATGGTTATTATTATATTATAGTGTTAAAGTTCTTTTATTTAACTTCACAATTTTTTGCAATTGTTTTTCCAAAATCGCTTAATTTTCACATTTAGTGTTTAAATACTAAGAAGAGACGAGGTGCTCAGTGTTGAGCCTCACCGTAGATTTCGCAATCACTATGCTGTACTGGTGTTATGAAGTGAACCCCTTTTTTAAAATGTTCCAACAGTTTTATTATATGAATTAAATTTAAGTAGTTCAGCTGGTGTATATAAGGCACAGTGTTTATATTTTATTATCAACAACTGTATGTGTGTAATGTATTCTTGTGCTGAGCGCTCATAACAATGCTGTGCAGAGCTCAAAGTGAGGCATGCAGTTCTTCTGCCTCGTTGGCAGAGGGTAAGATTCCAGCGATTCACAGACAGACTTTTAAAACCGAAGAAAGATAAGGAGGACTTTTACTAACAAGTTATCAATGTTTTTATTCAAAAAGAGCCACGCGTGGACTTCATTTATAAGTAAAGGGCTTTTTTTTTTTTTTTTTTTTTTTTTTAGAAAAAGTTCTTTTTTTCTATGCTACAGTTTGTATATGTAAAGATGCTGACATGAAATTTGAAACAAAACAACAATAAATTAAGTTAAATGTTGCCAATCAAATGTTGAATTAGCTTCTCTGTAGGGTTCATATATTTGTAAATCTGACTGTGATGATGTCTGTGCCTCAACAGGCATAAACCTCACCGCATGATCCTAATCAACCAACTAACTTTGGTACCTAATGTACATGATTTTGGACTCTGGGAGGAAACTACTAATCACACCCCCTTCTAGAGATTCACTTTGTTTGTTTGTGTTGTAATGCAGATTCTTTTTTGTAGGTTTTGTAGTGCAGATGTTTTTGTAAATGTTTTGACTGCCAGAATGATGAGTCACATGACTGTTAGGTTCTGTTCCTTTAAGAGATTGCGATCCAGGTGATTCCGTTAATGTTTTATGATTATTGAGTGATTAAGAAATTGTATTTATCTGAAATTGATTTAAACATCTGTGTGTGTTTGACCACACATGCGCTTAAGCACACTTTCACC
This sequence comes from Pseudolaguvia tuberculata, assembly GCA_026260255.1. Lineage (NCBI taxonomy): Eukaryota > Metazoa > Chordata > Actinopteri > Siluriformes > Sisoridae > Pseudolaguvia > Pseudolaguvia tuberculata. Next base: position 8,187 of record JAOTRA010074565.1, on the reverse strand, counting down.
CGCTAATGTACACATCACAACGACTACAAGATTAACAACAACTGTAAAGTGTGCGTTCTGCACAAAGGGAAATAAAGGAAATTAAACAACAACCATGTTAATGTTATCTTTATTAGTAACATTAAAGTCAAACACGAGGTAGTCAAGAAGATTAACATCACAAACAAGAAATGGATAAGACAAATAACAACATGGATTCTGAAACAAGTTCTGTTCCTGATCAACAACAACAACAAAGTCTTAAGCGTCAACGTGGAGTTGCAAAGGCAGCAGTAACAAGCTTGATGACACAAATTACAACAGCTATGAACAGCAACCAGCCCAAAGAGGTGGAGAAGAAACTTGCTGCTTTGGATCAGGCTGTAGTTCAATTTTATGAGGTTCATGATATGTACCAGGATACATTAAAGGATGATGATGATGATCTTGATGCTTCTAAAGGTTATTTCATCTCAGTCATGCGTGATGTTCAGGACTTTAGACACACACAGTCTTGAGCTGGCTTGAAAATTTTAAGCCAACAAAATCTTCTGATGCACTTAATTTTCTAGAGTCAGTTGCTGATGAAGCTGTTAAGGCCCCTATGTTCTCTATTGATCAACTATCTAGTCAGCTCCATGGGCTACAAGAACTTAGACAGAAAGAAAGACAGGACTTTTCTATGCTCATGACCCAACAGGAAGAACGTGGAAACTCCGTGTCCAGAGTTTAAATTACAACTTCAGCAGGCCGAATTTGAAATGCATGGATTGAAGACTCACTGAAACTCAAAGAAGGTGAGATGGAGGAAAACCGTCGAAAGGCTGAGTTGACAACAATCAATAATGACTTTTCAACATCCGTTTCGGGTAACCCATCTTTTAACCTTCGTTCATCCCACTCAACAGTGAATGAGAATTCTCTGTGCCAGCTACTAGAGCTGTCAAAGCAACAATATCAATCCCACATTGACTCGATGCATCTTCCACCTGTTGATCTAATAAAGTTTGATGGAGAACCACTGAAGTATTGGCAGTTCATGAGGTTGTTTTCTTCTGTGATTGATAAAGAAACAGTGCCAGACCAAGAGAAACTCACTCGACTGTATCAGTACACTCTCGGCCAAGCCAGAGATGCTATCTCCCATTGCTTTTACAACCCTAATTCTAGCTTGGGTTATGCTGAAGCTATGGCTATTCTAAAGAGACGTTTTGGTAATCCATATACAATAACACAAGCATGGGTAGACAAGGTACTGAACTACAAGGACATTAAAGACAACAAGCAGCTGCAGGCAGAGCTTTGCAGACATTCTGTGCAGCTGCCGAGACACTTTAAAGGCAATGAAGTGTGAGGAAGAATTAAATAGTGGACGCACTTTACTACAAACTGTGGAAAAACTGCCCAAAGATATGAAGAAAAGATGGTTCACAATAAACTATGAGATCATAAAGTCTGGACGTTTGCCAAAGTTGAATGACATAGTCAGTATTTTTGAATCGGAAGCTGCAAAGAGGGCAGATCCTATCTTCGGAAATCTTCTCAGCCATTCCAGTCAAAATTCTTTAGTGAGTTCTAAATTAAGTACTAAGTCAAGTTTTGACAAAAAAGGCAGACGTTTGCAGTGACTGCTACAAATGAATCCACCATACATAAAGTAGCATCAAGATTTAGGTGTCCAAAATGCACTGATGGACACTTTCTAAATCAATGTCAAGCATTCAGGGCCCTATCTGTACAAGAGCGGTTAATCTTTGTCCAACAAAAGAAACTCTACTCTACTTCCCATCTTGCCAGTGGTGGTTTCAGACAGCCATAACCGATTCTCAATGAATGTCTTTGCTTTGCTGGACAGTGGCTCAAATGGTCTAGACAACTTAGTTAAGTCTAGACAACTTAGTTACACCACATGAGGTGTTTCAGTTGCGCCATCTACAGGAAATTGCAGAGGAAATCAGTTGGGGCGGCGCGTTGGCGTAGTGGATAGCACAGTCGCCTCACAACAAGAAGGTCCCGGGTTTCTATGCAGAGTTTGCATGTTCTCCTCGCGCTTGCGTGGGTTTCCTCCGGGTGATTAGGTTGATTGGTGATTCTAAATTGTCCATAGGAGTGGATGTGTGTGTGAATGGTTGTTTGTCTATGTGTTGCCCTGAGATGGACTGACGACCCGTCCAGGGTGTACCCCCGCCTCTCGCCCTATGTGTGCTGGGATAGGCGCAGCAGACCCCGTGACCGGGAATAAGCGGGTAAGAAGATGAATGAATGAATGAATGAATGAATGATCTAGCTGGTGAGGTTCATCTGCTGATTGGTCTTGATCAGCCTGACATTCTCGCCCCTCAACACGCTGTGGTGCGTCAGGTGAGCCTTATGCTGTTTTAACTGGCCTGGGGTGGACGCTCTATATGCCGATAGCTGACGGTTCTACAACTATCTCGGCCAATTTCATACAAACTGACAATTCTATACAACAAGCTGTTGAAAGATTCTGGAAACTTGATGATCCAGTGCACATGAACTATAACTCAATGTCAGCAATTGACAAGCTGGTTGTGGACCTATGGAGAAAGCAAACAGTCAAAGAGAGCGTTCATTACGTACTTCCAATACCCTTTAAAGAACACCCACCTCGACTATCAAGTAATTATGCAATGGCCAAACATCAACTGAAGAATCTGGGAAAGCAACTAAAGAAGGATCCAGATCTACAACAAAGGTACACAGAAGGTATCTGTGACTCTCCGCGTAAAGGTTATGCAGAAGAGGTTGTTGACATCAGTAGAGATCATGGATGTGTGTGGTATCTGCCACATCACCCAGTGTTACATCCACGTAAGCCAGGAAAGAATTGTCCTTGACTGTGCAGCATAATACCAAGGTACTTCATTAAATGATCACATTCACCAAGGCCCAGATCTTACAAACAAAACTTGCAGTTCTTTTAAAGTTCAGACAAGATCTCATTGCTCTAAATGCTGATGTGGAGAGCATGTTTTATCAAGTTAAGGTACCACCTCAAGAAAGAGATTTGCTTCCTGTGGCAGACCCTAGCAAACCACCTAAACATTTCAGAATGACTGCACACCTTTTTGGAGGCGTGTGGAGTCCAAGCTTTGCGAATTTTGCCGAAAGTTGCAGAAGGCAACAGGGGTAACTTCTCTGATGAAACTGTGGAAACCATGAAGCAAAATTTCTATGTCGACGACTGCCTTAAGTCAGTACCAACAGAGGATGCCGCCTTTAAACTCTCTTCTGAGCTCTGTGAGCATCTTAGCTGTGGAGGTTTTAGACTAACCAAATGGTTAAGCAATTCCAAGGAAGTTATGAAATCCATACCAGCTGAACTATGGGCTAACTCCTGGCACGAGATCAACCTTGAACAAGAAGTGCGAGTGTGCTTTGGGATATGGAAAGGGATTGCTTCACATTCGAGGTTAAGACAGTTGAGAAACCTGCAACAAAAAGAGGAATATTGATATTTATGAATATTTATGATCCTTTAGGATTTGTTAGTCCATTTGTGCTCAAGGCAAAAGCAATCTTTCAAGAGTTGTGCCGTAGGAAAGTTGGTTGGGATGAGGAGATACCAGAAAATCTCAGAGTTCAGTGGCACAGATGGTTAAATCATTTACCTCTCTTGCCCGCTTTGACAATTCCAAGATGTCTTAGACCAATTCCGACCAGTTGCTCATCAGTGATTTAGCTCCATAATTTTTCTGATGTTTCGGAATTGGCTTATGGTACTGTTTCATACATCAAGTTGGATAACACTTGTAGACTTTTAATGTCGAAGAACAGACTTGCATCTATCAAGTCAGTTAGTATACCACGATTGGAACTACCAGCTGCGGTAGTTGCTACAGAGCTGGATCAGCTTATAAAACGCCACTTGGAAATTCCAATTGTAAAGACCTTTTTCTGGACTGACAGCACAATTGTACTTCAGTATATTAACAATGATCAATGTCGATTTCAGACTTTCGTTGCAAACAGAATTGCAAAAATACTTTTTCTGAATACGTTCAGAACTGTGCCAATGGCGTCACATTGACTCTGCTTCTAACCCTGCGGATGAAGTCTCTCGAGGAATGACAATGGGAGAGATCTTAGCAAGTAAGCAATGGGTCTCTGGTCTACTATTTCTTCAATATGAAGAACAACACTAGCCTTCTCAACCTGTCATAAATAGGCAGAGACCAAACGTGTGAAGGAGGTGTATGCAGCTAGCATAAAACACAGAGGCGATGAAAAATGCAGTGGCTAGATTACTGGAACAATATTTCAGTTGGCATATATTGAAAAGGGCTACTGCTATCCTGTTGCGTCTCAGGTCTTTGTTGCGCAAGAAAGCTATTTTGCATCGTAATGACGCTATCACTGTTGATGAGCTCCAATAAGCAGAGTTAGCTATTCTCAGTTACATACAAACCACATCTTTCAGGACCCCTCAAGCAAAAAACAGTTAACCTTGTCAAGCTTAAACCCTTTCAAGGTAAGAACAACAAACTACTTCCTGTTGGAGGAAGACTAACAAAGGCCCCAATTCCCTTTGAGGCTAAACATCCAGTGATCCTACCTAATAATCATCACACCACTCTTCTGATTGTGAATCATTACCATCTTTGCTTGGGTCATGCAGGGCCAGAGCGAGTGCTCACGGAAATTCGCCAGCGTTTCTGGATTCTGAAAGGAATAGTTGTCATTAACCAAGCTCTGCAGTCGTGTTTGCAGTGTTGCAAATTAAAGGCTAAACCCTAGAATCAGCAAATGGCAGATTGCCTGACTCTAGAGTGACACCAAATGAGTCTCCATTTACTTGTGTGGGCATAGACTACTTCAGAACGTTTTTTATTAAAAGGGCACGCAGTGAGGTCAAGAGGTATGGATGGTTTGTTTACATGTTTCACCACGAGAGCCATTCATTTGGAAGTCGCACACAGTCTTGATACCGACTCCTTTATTAATTAATGCCTTTACAAAGGTTTATTGCAAGGAGAGGCCCACCCACTGAAATACGATCGAATAATGGGACTAATTTCGTGGGCGGATTACGTGAGCTGAGGAACGCTATCAGTGATTGGAATCAACGAAAGATTTCTGATTACTTGTTGCAAACCAATGTGAAATGGATTTTTTCAATCCACCTGCGGCATCCCACATAAGTGGGTTTTGGGAACGATGAATCTGCACTGTTTGTTCTATTCTAAACACTGTCCTTTCACAGCAGACACCAGATGAGGAAGGTTTGGCAACACTGTTTTGCTGTGTTGAATCTACAGTCAATGGTAGACCAATCACTAAGCTTTCAGACGATCCATCAGATCCTCTATCACTCACGCCAAATTATCTACTCCGTTCCAGTCCAACTCTACCTCCAGGAGCCTTTGTAAAACAAGATCTTTACAGATGGCGTCAAGTTCAATATCTCGCTGGTGTCTTCTGGGCCAGATGGCTAAGGAGTATTTACCTGCTTTACAGCAACAGCAGAAATGGCACCAACCAAAGAGAAACCTTAAAGTAGGAGATCTTGTACTTATTCTGTATGAAAACGCACCACGCAATCATTGGCAATTAGGTCTGCACACTCAAGTTTATCCAGGTGCTGATGGACTTGTATGTACTGTAGAAGTAAGAACAAAGCAGGAGTCTTCATCCGTCCAGCGGACAAAATCTGTGTCCTTGAGGCCAATCTGGTTAACAATGACAGTTAATTTTGAAAGGACATAACCTTGTTCATTTTTTTTGTCTTGAATGATTTTTAAAGGATCATTGGGGCCCGGGATGTTAAGAGATTGCGATCCAGGTGAGCGTAAAGGACTCTGGGTCAGTAAGGAGGGCGGGAAGAAAGAGTAATGCCCTGTGTACATTCAGTTAATGTTTTATGATTCCTGAGTGATTAAGACATTTTATTGATTTAAATTGATTCATTTCTGATTTCAGCATGACAAGCATATTTTCTTGTTGTACTTATTTGTATTACGTGTTGATTCATTTATATCGCTGTGTAAAATGCGATTTATATTTAACTACTTATTTCGTGCATGTTTTGGTTTTGCTTATTGTTGTGTAGTCAGAATTTGATGATGCTTTAGCATATTTTGAGTTTGTAAGCTTGCATTGGACGAATCTGTGGTCATTTTGGATTATGCTGTGAAACATTAATATCTAAGTGCTAAGGCTAAGTGTAGTCTAATTATTAATTTTTTTTATTTTATATACAGTTTGACCACACATATGCATATACACACATTCACCCGCTAATGTACACATCACAACAAATACAATGTTAACAACAACTGTAACGTGTGAATTTTGCACAAAGGGAAGTAAAGGAAATTAAACAACAAGCACGTTAATGTTATCTTTATTGGTAACACACACATCAACCTACTGTACATGTTTTATGACTGTGGGAAGAAACCAGAGTATATGGAGGAAACCCATGTAAACTCCGCACAGAAAGATCCCTGATCCAGAAATCAAACCTGTGACCTTCTTTTTCTTGTTGACTGTGCCACCCTATACAAATATATAACTGTATAAAATTACAGGTATATAAGTTTAAACAAATATATAAATGATATGAATCAGTCTTGTTCAAGTCCATAATGCAGATACTCAGTTTATTCAGATACTCAAACAGGCAAAGCTCTGAACGCGGGTAAACAGATAATCCAGTCAGGTAAATCCACATCGTAAGGCTTAACTCGTAAACGTGGAAAAAGGCGTAGGATCAGAAAACAGAATTGAACTCAGACAATGCCTGGTAAAGTTGCACAGACAAACAATACTTCGTGCCTCACTCATGGTAGCAAATCGCTAACTTAAATTAGCCTTCGCCCTATGACCCGGAACAGGAAACAGTTTATCAGAATTCGGGGACGGGGGGTCAACTACATCCATTACAATAAATACAGCTAGTATGTTTAAATGTAATAAAATCGCTGTCAAAAATAATCGTACGTAATTCAGAGATTTGTGTGTAATTTTTATTTAGTTGTGCGTAATTTAAAACTTTTGTATCTAAATATGTTTGTTGTCAAAGTTGATTTCCCAAATGAGAGCCACGACTTTTTACAAATGCAAGATTTACAGTTTTTATTTCTATACAATTCCAGAATCTACGACTAGGACACTTCACACACACAACGCTTGTTTTTACAACATCTGTGTTACACGGACGAAACGCTAATTTACGACTACGAATTCGGGCTGCGAAATGACTGTCAAAAAACGTCATCACGTTCCCAGGCATTACTATCCGAGTGAAAATAATCGATTCCCAGAGACGCGCATGCGCTCCGTCACGGGTTTAAACCAGTAGCGCCAAAATTACGGAGTAGCAACTTTTGTGTGAAAAGACAATTTTTAATGTGTAGTTTTTGTTGTTTCGGGAATTGGAAAAGTCACCAGATGTTAAGGGATGTGATTCTGACATAAATGAAGTCATGACAGAGAAGGATATTTATTTATTTATTGACTTAAGTAATAAATAATATTTATTCTGGGTCAGGAGGGAGAACAGTTGATTTCCGCTGCCCACCTCCACCTACGATTCAAAAGATATAATGGAATATAGAAAGACAATCCACCAAAAACTTTAATAGATAAAATCCATCAAATATCTATAAACAACATTCTAAACAGTCCTACATACCTGAGCACTTGTGCAGCAAACATCCAGCACATTTTTTTTGCCTGTTTTGGATATGCATGAACAAGAACTTCTGAAAGCTTAATTATGAAAGGCAGAATTAAACAAAGTAAAGAAACACACACACACACACACACACACACACACACACTCACAAAAGAATAACATTATCAATCTTACCTCTGAATGAGTCATTTTTGCGGTTATAGTTAAGGATATTCTCCCAAGTCCTGCAAGTGTAAGCTGCAATTCTGTCTCTCCTTTGAGCATTTTTTATATTGGTGGTAAAGAAGGGGAAAAAACCATCAAAAAACTTTTCTCTGGCCGTTTATACGGTCCAAAGAGCGTTTTACTCCTTATTTCATTTCTAAAAATCCCGGAAATGCCCTAAGAAGGAATGCATTATTTATGATACAGTTCAGAAAATTAAGAACACACACATGTACACTTATAAAAGTGTAAAAACTGTATATTCCACCAGTAAACACACACACACACACACACACACACACACACACACACACACACACACACACACACACACACACACACAC
>JAOTRA010074558.1:0-13686 GCA_026260255.1 Pseudolaguvia tuberculata | reverse complement strand
CAACAAATCCTATCAAACTAACAAAACTAACTCAGATTCAACTAAGTTTTCTAACAGGAAGTACACAAAGTTACAATTCTACATTACCAGAAGAGAAGAATTCAGTAAAACCTAAAGCACATCACCATCAATTGTATGGACTTGGTTAATGCATCCCGCTGTACCCTTGCCACCTATATCTCATCTCCTCTCAGTCTCTCTGTTATACTTTTGCTTTCTTCAGCCGTCTGATCTAGTCCTGTTATTTTCTTATTGTACATTTCTTCTTTTTCATTTAAGTTTTTCACCATCAATTCAGCTCTCAACGTGTCTCTTTCCACTCTGTCTGACTTTCTTTTGTGTTTCTTCCAGCTCCAGTCGTGTTCGTTCCAGCTCTTGCTTTGCCTTTTGAACTTGCTGTTCTTCTTCTTCAAAAAGGCTCATGTGTTATTTGAGCACTTGTGCGCTGTAGTTCTTCCTCCATTCTTCCTTGTCCCAGTTTTACTTGTCCACTGATGTTAAACCACTTTCCATCTGCCTCCCCTAGTAGGTAATGTCATCCACTAGGTGCTAACTCTCACCCTCCGTTTCTGTATATCTTGTTCTCCAATCCAGGTTTCCCCTTGTAATGTTCCGTATTTAGACAATTCAGGTGGGTTCCTGGAGTGCTGCAGTGGTTTCTCAGAATTTTTCTTATCAGCTGCCACTTTCTTCCAATACTCGTCTGCTACTTTCTTCCAAACTCCTTGTTGTTCTTTAGTTGTTCTTTCGTATCTCGCTTCTCCTTTCGTATTTTCACTATACGCGTCGTCCACATACTCGTCCATCGGGCTTCTCGTATCAGTAGTAAAGTTTTTAAGTTTTCCTGTAATATGTCCTTTTACTATTTTGTTCATTCCACCAGAAAAGGATAAAGGCCTGTTACTTTCTTTTCAATTTCTGTCTTTTTCTCTTCAGCTTTTCCTTTTTTCCTCTCTTGGCCTTCTGCCAGGAACCATTGGACAATGTCCAGTTTGCACTTTAGCTTGTTATCCCCCTTTTTCTTGGCTTCTGCCCAGACATTTATACGTTCTTTCATCTTTTGACAAATTTTTTAATTGAACGTGCCCACTTCGGACCACCGCCTGTTGTTCTTCCGTTCCATTTTTTCTGTCGGTCCACTCATTGTTACACGTTGCTGTTGGTTCTTATGACTTTCAAGGTCTAATGTAACCTGTAACAGATATAGTCAAACCAGGGCGCAGGTCAGACACCTCTTTTTTCATCTATAAATCATGATACTCCTCTAAAATTTGAGACTCTGTCAATCTTACTCTGGATATACCGTATTGGATGTTCGATTCGTCCTTTTTCTATACTCTAGTTCAAATTTATGAAAGCGGACAGCAGCCTACACAGCTCACACACTCACTTTTACAATTAAAATCTCCTCCACTGCTCTCTCCCCTTCTCTCTGGTGCCTGTGCGCGATGTGTGTGTGACCGTGTGTGCCCGTGTGGCGTGTCACCCCTCCCTTTGTGTTTCGCTCTCTGATTTTTTCGAACTATGTGCGTGCGCTAAACGGACAACTGAACCCTATGTGTGTCTGCGTCTATTTTTACATGTCATCCTCTGCTCAACATACTTACCTCTCCTATCCTCGACCAAAGATTAACTCCACAAGCCTTCTAATTAACCAAATACACAGCGCAACTTCTGGCGATATACACCCGGTTAATACTCCTAATAACATATGTAATTCCGCACAGACTTCAACTATTAAACATACAGTATCACACATTCATACAGCTGGCCAGCACATTCACTCACACTCTTACTGCAGACAAAACTTCACCCAGACTTTCACACACACAAGAACACACGCACATCAAACAGTGTTTTTCTCACTCTACGAACGTTTAAACAGCATTTTACCACAATTCACCACGTACAACAAAACATCTGATTTTTCAACACGAACAGTAGGTTTCTCTCAGAAACACTACGGCAATTGCTCTTTCACACACTGAGCACAAAACAACAAACTGGAGCTCCACCCTTTTACCCGTTACTTTTTATTTTATCCCTATTTTACTTTTTCTTACCAAAAACGTTATTCCACCTGGATCCGGCCCCGACCAAGCGCCGTTTTCTCAGGAATTTTATCTTTATCACATCTGGGTCTGCCTTCCAGAGCCTAATATAGCGGTCGGAGCGTTACCTCAAAAATACCTTTATCTCGGCGTCGTCTGCCGTGCTCTAGACTGATATAGTGCCTAAGCAGCGTTACCTCGCAATTACCTTTACCACCTGGGTCAGCCCTGGTTCAGACTAATATAGCGTCTAACACAGCGTTACCTACAGGACTTTTAACTCTTTATTCACTTATTACTTTTAACATACATGCATGCAACGTTTTTGCCACTGCCTTGTGCCTTACACTATTAAACTCCCTCCCCAATCTGAGGTTCTTTTTGACGAGACCAACTGCCTTCGCCCTCAAACAGGGCTGCCCCCACCTACTTCTCGTCACAAATTTTAACTATTGTACAGACACAATGAAACATCTGACTCAGGTGTCAGCTTTTGCCAGCCTTTTAATGAAATCCCGGGTTTCAGCACCAAATTAATGTCGGAACTCCCTACCCTGAGGCGACACTTAACGGGACACTTAACACTTTTCTTCAAGGCAGATTATTAGCAATCAGGAATACTCATAAAATAACACTTAATAAATTGAGATCTGAGGCAGAAATGAGAAGGAGCAAAAACTTAACTTTATTCGGAGCAAGTTGAAACCCAGCAAAAATCATCAAAAGACTTCAGCAGTAAGAAATCAAAAAGCCCCGTAGCTTGTCAGATCATGCGCATGAGCGAGAGCCAGAGCCTAGTCGCACCAAAATACCAACCCTGATGCGAGTCGACTGACTATCCTGCTGAAAATCCCTTACTTAAATAGCCCTCATAATTCAATATTCATGACTCCAATATATCCCACATTACTATTTTTTAAATCACTCCGCTCTTTGGAAATTTCCCAATAGAACTCAAATCACTCCATATTTGGGCGACACCCCTTATCACGCCTCCCTGGTCAGTTCCCATTAAAACATAAATCAATAATTTATTCAGTATCAGATGACCCTGGAATTTCACAATAAAACCAATCTGAGCTCTTTATATTTTTTTTAAATAAACTTTTATTATTAAAAGTCCCTCTCCTGCTAACTCAGCAAACTTCAGCTATCAACCACCCAACTGACAACTTTTTCAAAATACTTTCTTCCATTCCAGAATGTGTAAGTTTTCCACTTTTACTCTATTTTTATGCTAAGTGTAGTGCTTAGATAAAATGTGAAATTGTGCAGGCTATATTTCTGCTTAATGCGTTTATTAACTTCAGGCAATAATGTATTTTTCTTAAACTATTACCCTAGTGTGTTATTATGTGTTAACTCCGTTTAATATTTCATGCATATATTACCACACCATGACCCATAGTCAGTATCCTCCCCCTGAGACAGCTCAATCTAGTTCTTTTACCCCTATTGCACTTTACTCTGTCTTTACCCATGGGTTGATCTTTATTTTTTCTCTTGTTTTCCCAGCTCGTCCCTACCGACGGTCTTGTTCAGGCCTCATACGTCATTATCAGCATTTCCAGCTGACAGGTCTTAGCTTCGAACTTGCTTGTTTTATGAAGCATTTGTACGCTGCCCCTGACCTCAACTACTGCTGTACCCAAATAAGGTTCGTCCCGGAGACGCGAGATGTTGCAACTCAAACAGAGCCTACTCCATCTGGCGCCATCAGTCTCTTTGGAAGACCCGCGTCCTTCGTTACTCCTTTTCACTTTATCCCATCTACATCTGCTCCCCATCAATCTCCCTCTGGGTCTCCAGATTCCCCATATCTCCCGTAGCCACCGAAGCTGGTCCCCCTCAACCTCCCATGTATGATTAGTATGACAATGAATAAAATAAATAAAACTGTCTCCCTGAGACGCACTGAGTCTGGGTCACTGTGTTCTGTGTCGTTTTATTCTAGTATATGTGTGTGTGTGTGTTAGTGTTTTCTATATACATATTAGTTCACCAAACTGGGTTAATATTAAGTACATTCTGGCTATTTAGAGTGAGTATAGGTGGAATATATCCTACATGCTACTTGGTTATACTTGGTTAAATGCTATATAGTTGTAAGGCTATGAACGGGGTCCCGCCCCTCATGTGACATCAGCGGGCAGGACTCCGCCCACAGGCTGCGCTGGCTGTCATTTCCTCATGAACATGTTTGGCGTCGTCGTTGTCAGGGTGATGACGTATTATTTAAGGTCAAGTGCCAGCAAGCGCAGGTGTGGGTTATTGGATATGAACGGAGTTTTCGATTTTGCGTGCGTTTATGTTTCTCTTAGACTTTGGAACCTTAAACATGTTTCGTGTAAATATATATCTGTTCTTGTTTTGTGTTTTGTGCTACAGTGTGTGCTCTATGTTTTGCTTTGTTTGCGTGTTCGCTTCCTTGTCACGTTGTATATAGTCACCTGCACTCTCACCAGTGTAAATAAAACGTTCACTTTCACCGCAAGATGGATCCTGCTCTCTTTTCTGGACTCGCTTCGTTACAGAATAACCCACCAGCTAAGGATCCAGCGGGAAGGAATACCATTTTGAACTCTTTTCTCATGCCGTTTAGTGACGACTTTTTGTCTGCGCGTTTAGCCGCGCGAGCGCTAGCATTTGATGCTAGTGATGCTAACCGGTTCGTCACCACTGTCCGGCTGCACACTCTAGCGGTTCAATCGCTGATCGGACAGGGTGATCTTTTGGCACGAGCGCTAGCACCTACGGGTAAGCACCGAAAGACACCTAATAAGTTTAACGGCAATCCGGAATGTTGTCTGTCATTTAATGCCCAGTGCTGCCGTTATTTTTCATGTGCTCGATTTTTCCCAACGAAAAGGGCTAAATGCGAGTTTTTTATGCTCTTGTTGGGTGATGAGGCTCTACTGGCAATAGCAGCGGTCTGGGAATTTTACTGGCTACAACCTGTGGATATTACCCACTTTTTGCACTGGATTACCGAAAGTTTTTCCGGACCTCCTTAGCCCTCAGCGCCTGCATCTGAGCCCTCAGCGTCTGCATCTGAGCCCTCTGTGTCTTCGCCAGAGCCCTCTGTGTCTTCGCCAGTGTCTTTGCCAGCGTCTTTGCCGGTGTCTTCATCTCACGAACTTTTGACTGTGTCTTTTGTGTGTCCTGTTGTGTCTCTCTGTCCCCCCAGGGTTCTTCACCGTCCCTCCAGAATCCCCTTCAGTGCCCCTGCGGTCCCTTCAGTGTCCCCTTCAGTCCCCTCAGTGTCCCCTTCGGTCCCCTCAGTGTCCTCTTCGGATCCTCCTCGGGTCCCTTTGGCCCTTACTGAGTCCCCTTGTGTCCCTTTGGCTCTTACTGAGTCCCCTCGGGTCCCTTTGGCCCTTACTGAGTTCCCTCGGGTCCCTTTGGCCCTTACTGAGTCCCCTCGGGTCCCTTTGGCCCTTACTGAGTCCTCTCAGGTCCCTTTGGACCTTACTGAGTCACCTCGGGTCCCTTTGGCTCTTACTGAGTCCCCTCGGGTCCCTTTGGCCCTTACTGAGTCCCCTCCGGTCCCTTTGCCCTTGCTGAGTCCCCTCAGGTCCCATTGGCCCTTGCTGAGTCCCCTCAGGTCCCTTTGGCCCTTGCTGAGTCCCCTCGGGTCCCTTTGGCCCTTGCTGATTTCCCAGAGGACTCTTCGGCCTTTGCTGAGTTTCTCGAGGCCCCTACGGCCTTTGCTGATCTCCCCGAGGCCCCTTCGGTCTTTGCTGATTTACCCGAGGCCCCTACGGTCTTTGCTGAGTTTCTACAGGCCCCTGCGGGTCCCTCTGAGTTTCCACAGGCCCCTGCGGGTCCCTCTGAGTTTCCACAGGCCCCTGTGGGTCCCTCTGATATTCCACAGGCCCCTGTGGGTCCCTCTGATATTCCACAGGCCCCTGCAGGTCCCTCTGAGTTTCCACAGGCCCCTGTGGGTCCCTCTGAGTTTCCACAGGCCCCTGCAGGTCCCTCTGAGTTTCCACAGGCCCCTGCAGGTCCCTCTGAGTTTCCACAGGCCCCTGCGTGTCCCTCTGAGTTTCCACAGGCCCCTGCGGGTCCCTCTGAGTTTCCTGAGGCCCCTGCGGCCTTTACTGAGTTTCCTGAGGCCTCTTTGGCCTTTACTGAGTTTCCTGAGGCCTCTTTAACCCTTACTGAGTTTCCTAAGGCCTTTTTGGCCCTTACTGAGTTTCCTGAGGCCTCTTTGGCCCTTACTGAGTTTCCTGAGGCCTCTTTGGCCCTTACTGAGTTTCCTGAGGCCTCTTTGGCCTTTACTGAGCTTTCGCGGGCCTCTTTGGCCTTTACTGAGCTTTCGCGGGCCTCTTTGGCCTTTACTGAGCTTTCGCGGGCCTCTTCTACCATTACTGAGCTTTCGCGGGCCTCTTCGGCCATTACTGAGCTTTCTCGGGCCTCTTCGGCCATTACTGAGCATTCTCGGGCCTCTTCTCTCCTTTCTGGACTCGCTTCATTACAATAGTATACCTACACTTAACTATTGCCTATATAGTATACCTGCTCCTCCATAATGTTCCTATAGTATACCTACAGTTACGTATTACCCCTATAGAAAACCTTCTCCATAATGTCCCTATAGTATACCTACATTTAACTATTGCACATATAGTATACCTGCTACTCCATAACAACTCCATAATTTGCCTTCTCTTCCCTAATGCCCTATAATGTACCTGCCTCTTACTATTGCCTCTATAGTGTGCCTGCTACAGTCACTCTCCAAAAGCCTCTGCTGCATTTTTGCACTATTTACTCAGCCTGCCCCCCCTCATATACCCCTCTCTTTTGCTGACCCAACAATTGTCCCATTAAGTTAAGATTTTAGATCTGTACAGTAATATAAAATAACTACTTCCTATATTACCCTCCCTAAATGCCCTACCCTGGGAAAGTGTATACAATATGTGCCAACTGGATTCTTAGTGTGTTACAGAGTAAAAACATGAAATGCTAATAAATGTGACCTGAATTGTGACCTGTGCATGCACACATGCATGCACACACACACAGGCATCGACACTATTTAAGCGCTTCAGCCATGTAGAGATTTAAACTGTCATGTATGTACAGTGGAGATTGAAAGTATTCAGACCCCCTTAAAGTTTTCACTCTTTGTTATATTCCTGTTCATTTGATAAAATGATTTAAGATCATTTTTTCCTTATTAATGTACACACAGGTCCCCATATTGTTGACATTTTTGCTGATTCATCAAAAAAGAAAAACTGAAATATCACATGGTCATAGGTATTCAGAGGCTTTGCAGTGACACTCATATATTTAACTCAGTTGCTGTCCATTTCTTCGGATCATCCTTAAGAGATGGTTCTATACCTTCATTTGAGTCCAGCTGTGCTGATCGGACTTCATTAGGAAAAACACACACCTGTCTATATAAGACATTCCAGCTCACAGTGCATGTCAGAGCAAATGAGAATGGAGGGAGGGAGAAGAGTGTGTTTGAGAAGTGTGTGTTGTCATCCACAAAGCTGTGTGCTTTGCAGATGCAACGCAGCGCATGGTGTACATGTGACTCCGATAATCTTTTCAGCTTAGGAAGCTCCTATGTTCATTGTGGTGATACAGGAGGTGCTGTTGACGATCCAGACTGACTGAGGTTTCCCAGTCAGGAAATCCATAATCTAGTTTCAGAGAGAGATGTCCCAGCTGATGAGGGATGATTGTGTTGAATGCTGAACTGAAGCCTATGGACAGCATTTATACATACAGTGGTGTGGCCCCCTACCTGATTTCCAATCTTTTTACATGTTTGTCACACTTTAATGTCTCAGATCATCAAACAAATGTAATATTAGTCAAAGATAAGATGAGTAATCACAAAACAGTTTTTAAATGAAGGTTAAATTATTCAAGGTATTATTCAGAGGAAAACAAAATCCAAAACTTTATGGCCCTGTGTGTGAGAAAGTGTTTGCCCCCCTGTTAAAACATAACTTAACTGTGGTTTATCACACTTCAATTAAATTTCTCTAGCCACACTCAGGCCTGATTACTGCCACACCTGTTTGCAATCAAGAAAACACTTTAGTAGGACTTGTCTGACAAAGTGAAGTAGACCAAAATATCCTCAAAAGCTAGACATGTAGAGTGTTGTAAATTCCTCAGGCGCCCCTACCCTGAGGTGACACATGCGGGGAGTATCTCTTCAAGGCAGACGATTCAGTGATCAATAACATTCATAGACAACCTTTTAATAATTGAGATCTCAGGCAGAATTAAAAGGAGCAAAAACGTATCTTTTATTTGAAATTAGTTGAATCCTCAGCAACAAAAATCATCAAAGACTTCAGCATTGAAAATTCAAGTAGCTCCTAATGTTAAAAAATAAAAAAGGAATAACCTCTTTCATAAAAACCCTCTGTTACTATTTCCTGACACATTTGAGCTATTTTTCTTCATCTGAGAACTTATCCACCGTGATTTTACTTCTTCAACCAAGAATGTGTAAGATTTTACTCTACTCTTTTATTTTTATTTGCTCTAAATGTTTTAGCTACATAACTAGTGCTACCATATTTTAATGTTTTTAAACATGCAGTAATATATTTTTTGACACCCTGTTAGTGTTCGTTTATTGTGTATGAATTTTACTTTCATATTTTTTGCACAAGTGATTAATGTTTTTCAATGAAGTCAGCTTTACTGCCGTTTATTTGTTTGAATACTTATTTTTTAATACAGTTCTTATCCTCTCCATGTGCTGCTCTTAATGTACCTTCTCTTATTTTTCCCCCGTCCCTGTTTTTTTAGCTCGCATCTCTAAACGACCCCGTGCAGAAGCGCTTCGTCATTACCAGCGTTTTCAGCTAGCAAACCTTGGCTTTGAACTAGCAAGATTCATGGAGCATCTTCATTCCACCCCAGACTTTAACTACCGCTATACTCATACGGTTTGTTCCAGAAACGCAAGAAGCCTCAACTCAGACTGCTCCTGACTCCTCCGAGTCTACTGACTTGCAGCCCGGACCCTCCTCAGCCTGCTGGGTCAGGCCTAAGACCTTTGCACGCCCGTTTCGTTACATTCCACCCCTAGCTAACCCCGGTCATTCGCACTCCCCAAGTTACTCGCCTACTTTACCTGCTAGCTCAGACGCGGTAATCCAATTACCCCTGCACGAGTGGCCAGAGTTTCAAAGTCCTACTCAATAAAACTGTCTTCTTAAAAAACACTGAGTCCTTAATCATGTTCGTGGTGTGTGTTTTTAGTGTGTCCATGTTTTATACCAGTGAGTCCTTAAACAGTTCACATACCGGTTATTGCCTTAAATTATTTTTGTTTTGATACTGATTGTACTAAGCTAAAAATTCTCCTATATTAGTTGACTATACGTAGTTTGATTTTATATTGGCTAAATAAAACTACCTACTCACTACTGCTATAACACTAGGCTAAAATTAATTCGATTACACATTGATTAAATGAGATTATGAATTGTCTAGCACACATTTTACCTGACCTCTTAATCCTAATAGTCCCTAATTATGGTGCTACTTGTATCATAATAATAACAATTACGTCATCCCTTTATTACACTATTTATGCCTTCTAGTCTCACCTTCTCCCATCCTAACATTTTCCTTAAAAGAGATCCAAAAAAATTCAGAAACAAATGATAAAGAAAGTAATTGATATCTATCAGTCTGAGAAAGGTTATAAAGCCATTTCTAAAGCTTTGAGACTCCAGCAAACAACAGTGAGAGCCATAATCCACAAATGGCAAAAATATGGAACACTGAAAGACCTTCCCAGGAGTGGTAGACCAACCAAAATTACCCAGAGTGCAGCGACGACTCATCCAAGAGATCACAAAAGACACCACAACACCATCCAAAGAGTTGCAGGCCTCACTTGCCTCAGTTAAGGTTAATGTTCATGACTCCACCATCAGAAAGAGACTGGGAGTTGAGCAAAAAGAACATAAAGGCTCAGTTTCATCAGAAAACATCTTGATTATCCCCCAAACTTTTGGGAAAATACTTTGGTGGACTGACGAGACAAAAGTTGAACTTTTTAAAAGGTGTGTGTTGCATTACATCTGATGTAAAAGTAACACCGCCTTTCAGAAAAAGAACATCATACCAACAGTAAAATATGGTGGTGGTAGTGTGATGGTCTGGGGCTGTTTTGCTGCTTTAGGACCTGGAAGACGTGCTGTGATAACTAGAACCTGCTAGAGTTCTGCTGTCTACCAAAAAAAAATCCTGAAGGAGAATGTCCGGCCATCTGGTTGTGACCTCAATCTGAAGCAAGCATGAGTTCTGCAGCAGGACAATGATCCAAAACACACCAGCAAGTCCACCTCTGAATGGATGAAGAAAAACAAAATTAAAAATTTTGGCCTAGTCAAAATCCTGAACTGAATCCTATTGAGATGCTGTGGCATGAGCTTAAAAAGGAGGTTCATGCTTAAAAACCCTTCAATGTGTCCGAATTACAACAATTCTGCGAAGATGAGTGGACCAAAATTCCTCCACAGCGCTGTAACAGACTCATTGCAAGTTATCACAAACACTTGATTGCAGTAGTTGCTGCTAAGGTTGGTCCAACCGGTTATTAGGTTAAGGGGGCACACTTTCTCACACAGGTCCATTTAGTTTTTAATTTTATTTTCCAATAATAATAAAAACCTTCATGTAAAAACTGTGTTTTGTATTTACTCATGTTATCTTTGACTAATTTTTAAATTTGTTTAATGATCTGAAACATTAAAGTGTTACAAAGATGCAAAGAGATTAGAAATTCGTACACCACTGTAAGTGTCTTTATTTTCCATGTGTGTTAGTGTTAGTCAATTTTCTGCATTGACAAATCCTTAAAATGCCCTTAATCCATTCCAAACCTCAAAATTTCAGCGCATATTTTTATTTTATTAAATAATGAAAAAACATAGGGCGGCACGGTGGCGTAGTGGATAGCACAGTCGCCTCACAACAAGAAGGTCCCGGGTTTGAATCCTGGGTCGGGATCTTTCAGTGCGGAGTTTGCATGTTCTCACCGCGCTTGCGTGGCTCTCCTCCGGGTGCTCTGGTTTCCTCCCACAGTCCAAAAACATGCAGATTAGGTTAATTTGTGATTCTAAATTGTCCACAGGAGTGAATGTGTGTGTGAATGTTTGTTTGTCTATGTGTTGCCCTGAGATGGAATGATGACCCATCCAGGGTGTACCCTGCCTCTGGCCTTATGTGTGCTGGGATAGGCGCAGCAGACCCCCGTGACCCCGGATTTGGGAATAAGCAGGTAAGAGGATAAATGAATGAATGAATGTTAACACGTTTTTGTCAGCTAATGATGATCAGGGTCTAGACTGTTCATAAACCAACTTGAAAAAATAATGCAGAGCAATCATGATGTTTAGTTTGATTAGAGGTTGGATTTGAGAGTGTCGATAGTAATCGTAGGTTGCATGATCTTACCCATAATTAAGTGAAAGAGGTTTAATCTTTTCTGACTTGTGAACAGTTCAAACAATCTTTGTTTTGAAATCTGTTTAGCATGTTTTCTAAACCCGCAGAAACTGTACACAGAATTAGAGTCCATAGCCTCGTCATTGCATAAGTCGGCCGGGGTGATGCTTAATTTTAGTTTGAGATGCTCAGAAAATCTCCAGGTCTGCAGCATGTGTGTGACGTGACGAAATATTGCCCCATGTGTACCACTTGAGCAGTACTAATCCAAAGCCCTACAAGTGTCCTTCTGATCGTTGTGTCCGCTGTGGTGAGAGTCTTGGGGCTGATAGAGTGCATCAGTGTTTCAATCAGACGGTCAAGCCTGAGAAGATTGTGTAGATTGGCTCATTAAAGATTTTTAATGAAACGATGAGGATCGCTCCTAAAATTACAATGCAAGGATGTCGTCTAATCTTAATGTATGATGAAGCGTTAATCATTTCGATTGAATGGCTTGAATATGTCGCAAAATCTCGACATCTATACGTTCAGCATGTGCTAAATCACGATGAGGTGTCGTCTGGAGTTCTATGGTGGAAACAAAAAAGGCCTTCGAATTTTTAAATAGTTTTTTTTCATGTGTGCTCTCATTGTTATAACCCTAACAATTTAAATCTGTTATTGAAAGTCCCCTACGGTATTCTCAGACGACAGGTAGATGATACGGTGGAAATTTTGGAAATCGTGCGTACGGTTTGAGGTTGAGTGGATTTGGGAGTGTGACTAGTCCCGTGCTAAACAGTCAGATGATGGCGTGATTGCATTTATATCCTGAAAGATTGAGACTGTGGGTTGCCACCCCCAAATAATCTTTAAAGATTTTGATAATCTTAAAAATTATTATGGTCTGTTCAAGGCTACGTTGATACTACCCCAATAAGTGCTTCAACCGGTCCTCCCCCATTGTGTGAGGGGGACATTAACATTTCCGCTGTGTAGGTTGTGCACCGAAAAACAGAACCAGACATTGCCGTGCATGCACACAGATCAGGAAAGGGCCATTCAAAGTTGTCGGGTAAGCATCGAACTCCTAAAAGCTATAGAGAAAGGATATGCTGTGCTAAATGTGGATGAGGTCTGGCATTTTCCCCAGTGATCAGAAACACTGTTCCACGACTATGTAAAAACATTTTTACAATTTAAACAGGAGAGTTCAGGGGGGCGGCACGGTGGTGTAGCATGCTCGCCTCACAATCAGAAGGTCCCGGGTTCGATTCCTGGGTCTGGGGTCTTTCTGTGTGTTTGCTTGTTCTCCCCGCGCTTGCGCTATACGATCTCATGGATACGCTAGGGGATAGGCTCCTTTATTATGATACGGATAGTGTCGTCTTTACAACAAAAGATGGCGAATACAAACCACTACTAGTATTAAGGCAATCCTACCGATGAGGTAGGACTAGGCGATCAAATTATTAATTTTTGTACCTCTGGGTCAAAGAGCTACGGTTTTGTTAAGGCTAAGGTTAAGGTGTGTATGAAAGCAAAGGGCATAACTCTTAACGCTGTGAACTCTGAAGTCATCACAATAGACGCTGATCGCTTGTAAACCAAAATGTTATTGGACTGGATGATAGCCATCATATCCTTGCACAGAATGACACTATTGTAAGGAACACATAGAACCTGACATTACACAACAAGTCATTTGTAAAAAAAATTCAAAGTCGTATACGACAAACGTGTATTACCACTCTTCCATATTGTCACGTCCTCCTCTCAGTTGAGCGTCTCCAGCGCGCTGCCGGTGCGCAGCTGAGTCTCGTTTAGGGTTGATTCACCGGCGTTTTTCCCCTTATGGCCGTTGGATCATTTTTGCTTTTTTCTGAATACATGTTTCCAAGTTCTTGCTCATGCTCATGCTCATGTTCGTGTTCTCGTCTCGTCTCGTTCCTGCCCCTTTTGTTCACGGTATTCTCTTTTGTTACGTTCGTGTTCGCGGGAGTGCGCGACATTTTTTTAGCTCAGCCGCATGATTACACCATGCCCAGGAGCAAGTGTGGGCTAGTGTTTGTTAGCCTAACGGGGAGGGCACTGGACTGTGTGGCCCAAGCCTGGGACGAGGACCAACATCTCAGGGAGGACCTCCTCTACCTCTTGGCGTACCTCCTTGTTACATGTGACTTCCTCACCCCAGTGGAGGCCCTGG
>JAOTRA010074550.1:0-13690 GCA_026260255.1 Pseudolaguvia tuberculata | reverse complement strand
ACACACACACACACACACACACACACACACACACACACACACACACACACACACACACACACACACACACTCCTATAATAAATTTTGAATCACTAATCAACCTAATCTACATGTTTTTGGACTGTTGGAGGAAACTTATGCAAGTGTGGGAAGAACATGCAAACTCCACACAGAATGATCCCCAGCCCAGGAATCAAACCCAGGACCTTGTTTGGATCAAACCCACTTGTTGTGAGGCAACCATTATTATATCTACAATAAAGAAGCTAGATTCATATGGGATGTTATTTTAAATCCTACTAAAAATTATGATGCCCATATTTTAGTTTTAACACCCTGAGGTGCTATAAACAATAACTAAGTATTCACTTATATAAAAAAGCCAACACGCACACATTAAACACAACTTTAAATAAAAATAGACATATTTTTCTTATCTATATTAACATTTACAGCATTTGGCAGACACTCCAATACAGAGCGACTTACATTTGATTTCTTTTGTACTGAGCAATTGGGGGTTATGGGCCTTGCTCAAAAGGCCATAGTGGAATCGCACCGCTCTAAGACACTTCACACCTATATTTTAGTTAGCTATAAATAAGTATAAGGAAACATATTATATTACACTATTGGGTGCGTCAGTGGGACGGGGCAGGTAATTAGACCTCAAATTTAGATATGTTGATGCAATTTAGCCCCAAAAATTGAGGATAGTCACCCTGGGTAATTGTAGTTCTTTTACAATTTACATAAACTGTAATAAATTCAAATTGAAGCTGCATCTTGGCTTGATTTTGTCCAAATGATTTTATACAAAAATAATCCATCTCAAATGCGGCTAAAAACTTTTCAACATGGCTAAACCTCTTTTCTCAGTTTCTGCAGGGTTGTGATGCGGTGGAGATCAGTTTCGCTGCGATGCACCTCAATAAAAGAAGAGGAAAGCCAGACCGAGCTGATGATAACATCTATACTGAAGTGGTTTACTCTTCTGTTCCATTGATCTAATCTACCTCTCATGTCCTCCAGTATTTTCTCCAGGTTTCTCAGGTTTGTCTGCAAACCAAATGTATGTGTTTGTGGTGCTGTGTGAAGAATTTTTTAAATTGTACTGAAGACTTTTGTTCATGGTTTCTCTTATAGACTATTAATCTACTGCAACTTTAGGAAGGCTATAGTATACATGAAAATAATAAATAAAAATCAAAACTAATAATTATCTTGTGGCCTAACGAAATTAAATTTCTCTGATTCAATGTCAGAACTTTATTCATAGTCATGAATAAATATAAATCTGTCCCGCAAATATGTTTGTTACAATATGTGTGTCTTTATGGACTTGAGCTTCACTATTATTAAAAAAATGCATTATATTACATTATATTTATTAAGTATTTATCTGATGACAAAAGCACTTCTTTTTTTAGTTTTTCTCTCTTCTCTTCTTGAGGAAATAAGCGAGACTGTGCTCACAAACCCAACATACACAAACCCTACATTGTCCCATGTAGAAACCAAATTGTTTCTATATCAGCTCTTTTACGACATCTCATCTACCCTCCTCTGTTGTCTCACTCTCAAACAGAGGTGGTAGGTGAGCTCCGGAACTGCATGTCTGCTGCAAAGAAAGCAAACTTTATCGCAGCTCTACCAGCTCTTCACTCCCTAGACTTTCTGGCACTCACAGGATACATGGATATCCCCAAGCAAATCTTCTACACCAGCTGCATTATTCTCTGCCTACACATTCTCCGAGAGAAACTGATAGTGGAGGTGGCACTGGTCTCCCCATCTCTCATTTAACTATCTCTTCTTTTGAGTTTCATGCAGTTTTAGTCTCTTCGCCAATCAACATTTTGATCATAGCTGCCTACCATCCTCCAGGTCCACTAGGAAACTTTTTAGATGAGATGGATACACTTCTCAGTGTGTTGCCAACTGATGGCATCCAGTTGATAGTCCTAGGTGATTTCAACCTTCCATCAGACAAGCTCTACTGCTGCATCCTTCCTCTGACGGACTCCTTCTCATTGACCTTCACAAACAAGGGAGGGAATACCTTCTACTCTGCTTCACACCTCTGATCATCATTTGGTATTGTTTAAACTCTCTCTCCCTACTCCCACTAAAAATAATGACCAGAACATCTCCTTCACCCGGAGAAACTTGCATTCTGTTCCCATTCCTTCTGTAGCTTCTCACACCCTTTCCTCTCTTCCTGATTCCAACCTCCATCCCCTTAGATTCAGCCACGGACACACTCTTGTCCTCTCTTTCTTCAACCATTGATTCTCTCTTTCCTCTGTTTAAAGTTTAAAATAAAAATTTCATTAGAAAATAAAAAGTTCATTCATATAAATTCATAAAGTGCATATAAACATATAAACTATATGCATGCATGTGTGTGTGGTTGCGCCCTGGGTAAATGGGTTCAATGGTTGATTACCTGTATGTATGTATGTGTATGTATGTATGTATGTATGTATGTATGTATGTATGTATGTATGTACAGTATGTATGTATCAGTGATGTGCAGTTAGGGGAGGCATCTTTCATCATGGAAATATAAAATAAAAATAAATAAAATAGTTATCAGAGAAAATTGAAGCTTCAGCAAAAAACTTCTGCAAGCTTCAAAAGATCTTCCAACAGAGGAAGACTTTGCTTCCTTCTATGATGGAAAAAATCAAGCAACTCTGCAAGACTTTCACCAATACTTCAGGTATTCCTTCTTCCATGCCCCATAACCTGTTTGTGCCTTCATTGGGTTTGTGCGTCTCATTTTTCTCCCGGGGCTCGGACGAAGCTCAACAAACCATACTGACATGTAAACTCACCAGCTCTCCATTAGACCCACTACCCTCAACACTGCTCCAGGTCATCTCTCCTGATCTTCTACCTTTTATCTCTACAATAGTCAATAGCTCCTTAAGTTCAGGTCAAGTACCAAGGGCTTTCAAGAGGGCATTATTTACTCTGATCCTGAAGAAGGAAACATTGGACCGTTCCGACATCTGCAACTACAGACCGGTATCCCTTCTATCTGTTCTTTCTAAAATACTTAAACATACTGTTTATAATCACCTGTCTCTCACCCTCACACAGAACAACCTCCAAGAACCTAACCAGTCTGGCTTCAAACCAGCCCACTTTACAGAGACAGCCTTCTTGACAGTCACTGAAAAGCTGCAATTAGCAAAGAAATCCAACTGTCATCGGTCCTCATCCTGTTAGACCTTTTAGCTGCATTCAACACGGTCAACCACAAGATCCTAGCGTCCTACTTAAAGAACATTGGTATAACTGGAACAGCATGGCATTGGTTTGCTTCCTACTTGGAAGCCTGCTCATATCAGGTAAAATGGAAAGGAACCACGTGTGCCCCATGCAGACTCACCACTAGGGTCCCACAAGGCTCAGTCCTTGGTCCTTGCCCTTGCTATGCTGATGACACTCAACTTATTGTTTCCTTTCCCCAATCTGACACCACAGATTCTGCAAGAATCTTTGCTTGTCTGGCAGACATTTCTTCTTGGATGTCCTCCCACCAGCTGAAAATTAACCCTTGCAAGACGGAGCTACTCTTCATCCTGGCCAACTCATCTCCAGGTCAAGATCTGTCAATCACCTTGGACAACTCAACAATATCTGCCTCAACCACTGCTCGCAATCTTGGTGTAACTAGGGACAACAAATAATTTTCATCCCATATTACTAACATTACACAATCCTACAGGTTTGTCCTTCACAACATTAGGAGGATACAACCTTTCATATCCACTGAGTCCGCTCAGTTGCTTGTGCAGTCACTAGTTATCGTGAAACTTGACTACTGTAACTTGCTTCTAGTAGGCCAACCTCAAAGTTCGATCCACCCGCTGGAGATGATTCAGAATGCAGCTGCACATGTCGATTTCAACCTACCCCAGTTCTCTCACACCCACACCACTGCTGTGCACCCTCCACTTCTAGTAGCTGCACGAATCAGAAGCCTTCAGATTAGCTCAGTGAGTAGAATCCTTCATGGAATGGGTTACCATGGCCGAGTAACTGCATCCAAGCCATATATCATCAAGTGCAATGCAAAGCGTCAGATGCAGTGGTGTAAAGCATCTCACTACTGGACTCTAGAACATTGGAGACACATTCTCTGGTATGACAAATGGCGTTTATTGCAAGGAAAAAATTAAGTAAAAAATATAAAAACAAAAAAAAAACACGAGTTACAATAAATCTTTTTCTTATCTTTTCGGCTGCTCCCATTAGTGGTAGCCACCACGGATCACTCTTCTCCACACTACCATGTCCTCTACATCTGCCTTTTTCACTCCAACTACCTGCATAACTTCACTCACCACATCCATAAACCTCCTCTTTGGTATTCCTTTTTCCCCCTGCCTGAAACGTCCATCCTCAGCATTCTTCTACCAATATACTGCATGTACCTCCTCTGTGCATGTCCAAACTATCTCTGCCTAGCCTCACTCACATTGTCTCCAAAACATCCTACATCCCTTCTAATAAACTAATTTCTAACCTGTCCACCCTGGTCACTCCAAATGAAAACCTAAACATCTTCAGCTCTGCCACCTTCAGCTCCTCCTTGTGTCTTATTGACAACGCCACTGTCTCTAAACTGTACAACAGTGCAGGTCTCACTACAGTCCTACAAATTTTCTCTTTCACTCTTGTAGAAACTTGTCTATCACAAATCACTCCTGCAACTCTTCTCCACCTGCTCCACCCTGCCTGCACTTTTTCTTCACTTCTCTAACACACTCTCCATTACTTTGCACTGTTGACCCCAGGCCTCCTCCACTTTCACTACCACTTCTCCCTGCAACCTCACTACTCCATTGCCTTCTTTCTCATTCACACACATGTACTCTGTCTTAGTCCTACTGACTTTCATTCCCCTTCTCTCCAGCGTGTGCCTCCACCTATCTAGATTCTTCTCAACCTGCTCCCTACTCTCACCACAAATCACATTAACATCCACAAACATCCTCGTCCATGGAGACTCCTGTCTGACCTCATCTGTCAATCTGTCTATCACCACTGCAAACAAGAACGGGCCTTGATGCATTCCCACCTTTATCTTGAACCAGTCCGACATTCCTACTTCATAGCTCACAGCTGTCACACTGTTCTCATACATGTCCTGCAGCACTCTCACATACATCTCTGCCTCAATAACCAACCCAAATAGCATTTACTGCAAAACAAATAATAAAACAACCATGACTAGGAAGCATACGCATAAGACATGTATGAAAGAGTCATAAGAGGCAGCAAGTTATAAGCAAGGCAGTGTGAGTTATACATATCAAATAATACAGACCAGCTCATCCATTCAGCAGCCATTATTCTATTGGCTCACATACCTCTGCGGTAACTTAATGCTGCTACACTACCATCTTCAAAAGCCATCAATGCTTTAGTGTACCAAAATGGAAAGTGCGGCAATACAGCCGACAAGCGGTTACATTTGCACAATGCACAGAAAAAAGCAGCTTTACAGAAAAGCTAATATCATTAGCAACTTCAGCAACTGTGCTATTAATATACATCGCGTTGAAAACCACAGGTTACCACAATGCATACCTCTCCTGCAGAATTCCACAACTCCAAAAGTGCAGTTGGCTACATGTGATACAACACCCTGCATGATACCTCACTCATGTCGTTATATACATAGTATAGTATGCTTACTATATTTCACCATAGAATGTGTTTATGTGCGATTACAGCAATTAAGGTTAAATATGTGTTTTTTTTGTCTAATATATATATATATTTTGCATTAAGAATTTAAAATGGTTTTAATTGAGCATCACACATACAGTTACATTTGTCTCTTTTATACAACTGAA
This sequence comes from Pseudolaguvia tuberculata, assembly GCA_026260255.1. Lineage (NCBI taxonomy): Eukaryota > Metazoa > Chordata > Actinopteri > Siluriformes > Sisoridae > Pseudolaguvia > Pseudolaguvia tuberculata. The sequence continues at coordinate 7,814 of JAOTRA010074550.1, read as the reverse complement.
CAATTACCCCCAATTGTATAAAAGAGACAACTGTTGTAGCTACTAAAATCGGCAGTAGCTATTTAAATCGAATCCGAGGTGTTCCAATTAGCAACCAGAAACTTTAACCACTGGATTACCACTTGCTAACTACACAAAATTTCAGTTATCTATGTGTCTATGTTTTCAGATGTATCATGTTGTCATGCCTTCTCAGTCATCGCCACACTATCCCGAATACTAATCCTGCTCACATGTCTACTGTTTCAATCTAATCACGCACGCTACTTAAACCCACTCCACGAACACTCTGCGTCCAAGCTGGTTCTATGAAGCTAGAAAAACAGCGAAAGACTATCCGATAATTATACCATTCATTCTCTGTGTTTTCACATGTTTCTATCTGTGTTCCAGGATCCCGATCGTGTCTGCCGTGTCGTGCTTTGCTGTGTTCATCTGTGTCAGCATCTGTGTCCGCGTCTGTGTTCATATCACCTCTCCGTCCCAGATCTCGCACCTGCCCTTCCAGCACTCTCTGTGTGTCACTTGTCCGAAAATAAAAGAACTGTGCTTAATGCGATCTACCTGTCTGTGGTCACATGTAGTGTATTGTTTCTTATTAGCGCTTGTGTATTTATACCTCTGTGTTTCAGTCAGTCTTTGTCTTACTTTGTTCCATGTATTATGATTTAAGGTTTTGGACATCGCCTTGGGTGCTACATTTAGCAGCCACATTTGTAAACAGTTCTGGACTTCTCCATTATGAAAGTAAAATAAAGTTTAAAATAAAAATTTCATTATAAAATAAAAACTTCATTCATATAAATTCATAAAGTGCATATAAACTATTTGCATGCATGTATGTGTGGTTGCGACCTGGGTAAATGGGTTCAATGGTACCCATTTACCTGTATGTATGTATCAGTGATTTGCAGTTAGGGGAGGCATCTGTCATCATGAAAATATAAAATAAAAATAAATAGTTATATTTATTCATTGTTACAGATCTTTTTCATTTAACTTCAATATTTTTGGAATTATTTTTCACAATCGCTTAATTTTCACATTTACCATTCAAAAACTAAGAAGAGATGAGTGCTCAGCGCTGAGCCTCACCATGGATTTCGTAATCACTATGCAGTGCTGGGGCTATGCAGCGACAACTTTTTCTGTCCCTCTGCATGTCGCTATGTTCCAACACTTTTACTATATAAATTACATTTCATTAGTTTAGCTGGTGTATATAATGCACAGTGTTTATTTTTTATTATCAACATCTGTATGAATTTAACAAATTTTTCGGTCTTAAAACTGCATACAATGGTGTGATTTCCAATCTTCTTGCATGTTTGTCACACTTTAATGTTTCAGATCATCAAACAAATTTAAATATTAGTAAAACATATCATGAGTAAACACAAAACACAGTTTTTAAATGCAGGTTTTTATTATTAAGAGAAAACTAAATCTAAAACTACATAACCCTGTGTGAGAAAGGTTTTTTCCTCCTGTTAACACATAAAAACACAACTTAACTGTGTCCAGAGCACGAAAAACAAGGCAAGTCAGACAAGAAGCAGGAAAGGGTGAGGAGGCGAGAGCGAGGACATTAAACGAGAGGGCGAGATAACGAGGGCAGAGAAGGCAAGGACAGAGAACAAGATGAGAAAACGAGACGAGAGAACGAGGACAGAGAAGGCAAGGACAGAGAACAAGACGAGAGAACGAGAACAGAGAAGGCAAGGACAGAGAACAAGACGAGAAAACGAGACGAGAGAACGAGGACAGAGAAGGCAAGGACAGAGAACAAGACGAGAAAACGAGACAAGAGAACGAGGACGGAGAAGGCAAGGACAGAGAACAAGACGAGAAAAGAAGACGAGAGAAAGAGGACAGAGAAGGCAAGGACAGAGAACAAGACAAGAAAACGAGACAAGAGAACGAGGACAGGGACAGGAGAGAAAAACCACAAGAGAGACAAGGTGAGAACCAGACAGAACAAGAACCAAGACAACGAGGAAAGAACATGGACAGAGAGACAAGACCTGAGCAAGGAGCGGAAACCAGAACGTGGTAAGGGTGAGAGACCGGACGAGAAGCCAGACAGAGAAAAGAAGCAAAGCCGAGACAAGGACAGAGGCAATAAGGAAAAGACGAGGATAGGACTCAAACAGGGCAGAGAAGGGCGAGAACTAAGACAGTGGACAAGAACCAGGACCAAGAGAGGAACAAGATGAGAACCCAGGTACAGCGGGAGGCAGGGACGAGGACCATGATGATGAGAGGGATGAAATGAGAACCAGAAACAGGGGCAAGAGCAGAGACTGAGAAAGCGACAGGGAATGAGGGCAGAGGCACAAATGAGGAAACGAGGAAAAAAAACGAGACCAGAAAGGGAACCGAAGCAGGGACAGAACAAGAACCAAGACAGAGGGAGGACATGGACAGAAAGGCGAGACAGATCATAGAAAGGGACAGCAGAAAAATATATTAAAACAAAGCAAAACACAACACAAACAATAAGGATCTAAACAGGGCTGAGGATCTAAACTGAACTAATATAAATTAATCTAAACATAACACATTGAAGAGAACAGAGCAGAAATAAAAGGAAATAACAAGGTATTCAGTCCGCTGTACACAATGTGGGCGGAAGGGGTCCGGATCCATGAACAGTCCAAAGTCCATTCAGGGCAAGGCCTCCACTGGAACAGAGCGAGGCCACCAGGCATCCTCAGGAACAGAACAAGGCCTCCAGGCATTCTCAGGAGCAGAACAAGGCCTCCAGGCCTTCACAATTGAAAAACAAGGCCCCAGGCCTCCACCAGAGCAGAACAAGGCCCCCAGGCCTCCACAAGAGCACAAGGCTCTTCAAGGTCCTCCACCCCTCGATACTGTCCATGACCATCAACCGGAGCAGGCCGACGCTTTTCGACCACCACCAGACCAGGCGGACGCTCCTCAGTCAAAATTGGCTCTGCCAGACACATCTCAGGGGTATCGAGGAAGACAGCGACTTCCACTGGGGTGAGGGAGTCGCATGTAGTGAGGAGACAGAGAAAGAGGTAAAGGATGTCCTCCCTGAGATGCTGAGACCCAGGCAAACACCACCCAGTCCAACGTGTTCCCCTTTAGCCATAAAAATACCAGACCACACCTTCTGCTGCGAAGAATGCCACGCATTCCCACACAAATGCAGGAGGTTCGTCACCGAAAGGGGGGCGTGACAATTTGCTATTCTTGTTACTAAATAAAATGTGTGTGTAAACTATAATGTTTTATTTAACAGAATTTTAGTCTATTATATTGTTTTGTGAGCGGCACAGTCGCCTCATAGCAAGAAGGACCCAGGTTCGATTCTTGGGCTGGGGGTCTTTCTATGTGGAGTTCAAAAATATGTACATTAGATTGATTGATTGGTGATTCTATATCGCTTATAGGATTTAGTGTTAGTGTGTGGTTGTTCGTCTATGTGTGGCCCTATGACGGACTGGTGACCTTTTCAGGGTGTACCCCTATTATGGTGAAGAGACATACCTTCTGGCTGTTTTTGTTACATCCGCCAGCCTGCCTGGATGTAATTATTTGGATGGCCAGCTGTAACTGCACGTAAGCACTCTTTTATACCTGAGTAGTACAGATGAGGGCTTTCCTGGCAGTGGCAACAGTTAAGCCCAGTTGGTATCTGAGGAAGATTAATGATAGTGTTACTGTTCGCAATAGAGATTTTGGAATCTAAGTCTTTGTTTAAGACAGACACCGACTGGTAAACAGAGTGCTCTTTAAATAGGATAAAATGTGTGTGATAAATAAAATGTCTCCAGGTAATATACAGGGGATGGACAATGAAATTCCTGGTTTTAGACTACACTTATTCATTAGTATGATGTAGGACCTTGTTTTGCGGCCAGTACAGTGTTAATCCGTCTTGGGAATGACAAGTCCTGCACAGTGGCTTTTTAAGCCATTATTTGTTCAGAATAGTAGCCAGGATACTACATGCTAGTCATTCCTCCAAAACACCCCGAAGTGACTCAGTAATATTTACATCTGGTTACCATGGGAGAAGTTTAATGTCACTTTCATGTTCATCAAATCATTCTGTCGTTGGTCTTGCTGTATGTCTTGGGGCATTATTATCCTGAAACATGGCACAACCTTTAGGATACAATGTTTGAACCATTGAGTGCACATGGTTCTCCAGAATGGTTTGGTAGTCCTTGGCAGTGATACACCCATCTAGCACAAGCATTAAGCCTAGAAAATGTCATTATATTGCAGCCCAAACAGTCATTGATCCATCCCCATACTTCACTCTGATCAAGCAACAGTCTGGGTGATACACTTCATTGAGCCTTCTCCATACCGCAACTCTACCAGATGTGGGGAAGAAGGTATAGGTGGACTTATCAGAGAACAATACATTTCTCATTCTCCACAGCTCAAGATTTTTGCCGCTGGCACTATTAAATCTGCCGTTTGGCATTGGCATAAGTCATGTACATTAAGCTTGAGGTATACATTTAATTCTGCAGTGAGTTGGGCAGCTGTGGTTTTATGTTTTTTCGATACAATCCTGGTTAGCATCTGGACATCCATTTCATACAGCTTACTCTTGCGTCCAAAGTTACTGACTGTTAGATGTGGTTTGTCTTTCTTGGTGGTATGGTAATGTTACCTTAGATACCATGACGCTTGATACATCACAAATACGTCAGGGAGGCATGCATCAACATTTTGTCCTCTTGTGAACTCTGATATGTCACTCATAATGTCATGTGCATTCTAATAGTTAAAGCAAAACTGTTAGTAAGCGGGCGCAGTGGCATACTGGGTAGCACTCATAACAAGAAGGTTGGGTTCGATTCCTAATCAAAGTCGGGAATCTTTCTGTGCAGAGATTGCATGTTCTCCCTGCGCTTGCGTGGGTTTTCTCCAGGTACTCCGGTTTCCTCTCACATTCTAAAAACATGCAGATTAGTTTGATTGGTGATTCTAAATTGTCCATAGGAGTGAATGTGTGTGTGAATGGTTGTTTGTCTGTGTTGCCCTGGAATGGACTGGCGACCCATCCAGGGTGTAAGCGGGTAAGATGATGAATGAATGAATGAATGAATGAATGAATGAATGTGCTATTAGTCTGCTAATTAAACCTGCACAGTCTGAAATGTGCAATCAATGAAGGTCGGCCACTAGGCTGGTCATATTTAGAATTTAGGCTACACTTAGCATCATAGATGCATAGATTCCCTAATGTAGCTTTAGTTCTACAACTAGCTAAATTCAGCACAAAAGTTTTATAAATAGAAATGTTTTCATCAATATATTAATTATGGCATTACCATAACAAACAAAAGACCAATAAAAATGATATGCAAAAAATACATGTATAAATGATAAATCTAAAATTATATTTAATGTAGAAATTATGAAGGTTTTAGATTCAATTTCTTATTTGATTTCTCACATCATTCACAGTGCATCATGCAGTGAAATGCTAGCGAAACACTTTATATGATTGGCAGACAAGTAAATAAAAAAGGAATGAAAGTATAAGTGTACGTAAGATAAAAATAAAAGAAAATCTATAAAATGAGGTACATAAATTACATGAAATATAGAAATAATTAATAAATAAAATAAATCAAGGTAAAAAAACCCATGAAACCACATATGCATATAGATTGAAACTGTCGCCTTATTTACACAGGGTATATTAATATAAAGAGGAGGGGATATCGTTGTGGTTACTCCTAAACATATGAGACACATTTGTAAAATCACACAATAAACTGACATCTTTACTGATTAGCTGCAATAGTGAGTATGGTTTTCTGACACGCTTATTTGTTACACATAATAAAATATGATTATTATTGCTATAGCGACATTATTCTTGTTATAACAGATCATAGATGAGTACATCTGGAAAAGTAAAAAGTACTTAATATTTCCTGAAGTATATAAGTGTAAAAGTATCTGATGTAAAAACCACTTGATTTATTAATTACTCGTTTCTTCTGATATTTGTTGAAGATATGTTTCTATCACATAAACTCTGTTTTTATTTTTTTACCTTTTAATAACAGCTCCTTAATTTTCACACTTCATATTTATGTACATTTATTATTTATGTAGGAATAAAATAAAAGATCTTTACTGATTGTGATAAATGCAGGATGTCCCAGTTTTACAGTTTTGTATATTTTTGTGTTTAATGGATATAAATTAGAACGAATGTGTTTGCTCGTAAGATTAACAGGATTATTTGTCATTGTTTGGACAAGATGAAATATTAGTAAAAATATTGGGAGAGTATGTGAAATGTGGTTTTACAATAAAACCACAGTGGCTATAGATATTTTTTTATGAATTTACTATTTGAATTAACATTTAGTTAAAAGTGATTATTTATTTATTTTAATTATTAAGTGGAAGACAGTTTCTGTTTTGGGTTATTAAAAAATATATAATATCTTTAGCAGTTTGTTTTATAAAAGCATAGAAATAAAAATATGTATTTTTTTAAACTTCAGCGAAGATATGAACGTCTCAGGGAACAGCAAAGAGTGTTTATCACCTTCTGGCGAAAGTAAGAGCTGAATACATTTACATTTTAATGTTATTTGTAAATTTTTTTTAAAGTGGATAGCATGGTCACCTCACAACAAGAAGGTCCCAGGTTCGATTCCCAGGCCGGGGATCTTTCTGTGCGGAGTTTGCATTTTCTCCCTGTGCTTGTGTGGGTTTACTCCGGGTACTCCGGTTTCCTCCCACAGTCCAAAAACATGAACATTAGGTTGATTCTAAATTGCCCATAGGAGTGAATGTGTGTGTGATTGGTTGTTTGTCTGTGTTTCCCTGTGATGGACTGGCGAATTGTCCAGGGTGTACCCCTGCCTCTTGCCCTTAGTGCACTGGGATAGGCTCTAGCAAAACCCAGTGACCCAAAATTAGGGACTAAGCAGGTAAGAAAATTAATGAATGAATGAATGAATGATAAATCATGACATTAATATTAATTACCATATCATGAAATCTTCCACTTTATTATTATTTATTATTATAATTAATTATTAGAACATTTTCTTTTTTAGATGCTGCAACTGCTTGGATGAATGATGGGTGCAGCTCAAACATGTATTATCTTATCATTGTCTGTCTTGTGCAAGCTTTGTTAATATCTATAATTTTTAATGTCTATTTAATTTGTATGAAGAGTCGCAGAGATCTTGGTCAGCATGTTTACAGTGAGTATCTAGTCTAGTAGTACTGTTTTTATTTTACAGGTTAACAATACTTACATATTTAATATATCTTCTTATTATAATAATAATACTATTATAAGTATATAATAATAACATAATGTATACTTGAATGGTAGATAGACATATAAGCAGACAGACATTTAGATGTATAGATAGATAGACTGGCAGACAGATGGACAGACGGACATTTAGTAAATTGTTTCTAATAATTTTCTTGTCTTTATGTTAGCACTGTAATTTGTGTTAGTAAATAATTAATAAACCACAGATTTTATTTTTTATTTTTTATTTAATTATGATATATACTGTTAATGATAATATATGCATGTTGTTTTCTGTCTAATTTAAAACTTTTCTAAATATTTTCACCCCTGTTTTGACTTTATAATTTATTCAGATTTGGTGACTTCTGGGCAATGTTGTTACTCTAAGTACTACCAAACACAACAGCAGGTAAAAAGCAGAAATCTTTCAGTTTTATGTAATTTTCATCATTCATTCATTCATTCATTCATTCATTCATTCATTCATTCATTCATTCATTCATCTTCTTACCCGCTTATTCCC
>JAOTRA010074533.1:0-13693 GCA_026260255.1 Pseudolaguvia tuberculata | reverse complement strand
TCTCCCTTTACCAGTCATAGTACCAACATTTAAAGAACCCACCCGAACCTCCACTCTCCTCCACTTCTCCTTTGCCTTACGTCTCTGTAGACATCTTCCTCCTCTCCTTCTCCTCCTTTGGCCAACAGTAGCTGATTTTCCACCGGTACCCTGTCGGCTAACAGTACATGTGGCGGTCGTTTTTAACCCGGGCCGCGACCGATCCGGTATGGGTTTCTTATTTGTGATCCGCATATTTGATTTGGCGCAGATTTACGCTGGATGCCCTTTCTCTAACGCAACCCTCCCCATTTATCCGGCTTTGGACCGGCACTAAGAATGCACTGGCTTGTGCAACCCTAATGGCTGGGTTAAGTGTTATTTACTTTAATGACAAAACTTAAAAATATAACTGCATTGGTAATTACAATAAAAATGGTATGTGAGTATTATCTGCAAAGTATTTTTGCCAACAAAATTTTTATGATAACTTGTTTATGTGTGTAGGGTTTGGTTGGCTTCGTGGGACCAGTGGGGGAACCTGGACTAGCAGGTGAAAAGGTGAGCCACTTCAGAGATGATTTTAAACAAAGTGAATTTTAGACATGATCATATTCATTCATCTTCTTACCCGCTTATTCCCGAATCCGGGGTCACAGGGGTTTGCTGCGCCTATCCCAGCACACATAGGGTAAGAGTACACCCTGAACGGGTCGCCAGTCCATCTCAGGGCAACACATAGACAAACAACCATTCACACACACATTCACTCCTATGGACAATTTGGAATCACCAGTCAACCTAATCTGCATGTTTTTGGACTTGGGGAGGAAACCGGAGAACCCGGAGGAAGCCCACGCAAGCGCGGGGAGACCATGCAAACTCCTCACAGAAAGATCCCGGCCCGGGATTCGAACCCGGGACGCTCTTGTTGTAAGGCGACTGTGCTATCCACTACGCCACCGCGCCGCCCACACATGATCATATGAATAGTATAATTAATCTTTAATGTGTGTTTTTCCAGGGAGATCGAGGAGAGACTGGATTGCCAGGACCACCAGGCGAAAATGGATCTACCGTAAGTTTGCACAGAAATCACGCATGTACATGAACATTCAGTCATGCTGTGTAGATTTGAGAATTTCAGTGTCAAAAATAAATTTTCCAATTATTATAATATCTAATCATTTGTTTCCTTTAAAATTTTTTATCAAAATAATTTCTCCCAATGCACAGAGGCAGAGAAAAATTAAGTTGAGCAACTGGGGTCAAGGGCCTTGATCAAGGGCCCAGTAATTGTAGCTTGGTGGTAGACTAAAGACCCATTTATATAATCACACATTTGAGTGTTAGTTTTTCTTTTTTTTTAGCAGCAGATCAGGAGGACTCTTGGATGTTGGTTATTGTGGTGATAATACTTAAATATTGAGACCATGCATGATTCTCTGACATAAACTGGTAGAATTTTTCACAACTTTGGGGCATTGTATAAAAATGCTCTGCACATGCTATAACTTTACTTACATGCGGTACTGACAGACAGCCGCATCCTTTTGAACGAAGTAGACGCGGTGGAACGTAGGGCACTACCAGTTTGATAAGGTACTGAGGTGTGACACCATTTAGCACCTTATAGGTCAATAATTATTTTTTAATCTATGCTGAATTTCACCGGAAGCCAATGCGGTGTGGATAAAATTGCGGTGATTTGCATATCGCCTATTCCTAGTAAGGACTCTTGCTGCTGCAGTCTGAAGTAACTGAAGTTTATTTATAAGCTTAACTGAACATCTCGACAGCAAAACATTACAATAGTCCATCTTGGATGTGATTAAGGCTTGAACTAACTTTTCAGTGTTGTTTAGTGACATAACATTTCTGATTTGGACGATATTTCTAAGATGAAAGAATGCTATCCTAGTAGTATTATCTATATGGGCATTAAATGAAAGTTTAGAATCTATGATCACACCCAAAGTTAAAGTGTTAACCTAAGGTTAAAGTGTGATCAGAAAACTTACCTATGACTACCTGCGATCGCAGTAACATAACCTCTGTCTTTGCAGGAAGTTGCTTAACATCCAATCTCTAATGTCATTTACATGTAATTTGATTTTATTTATGACATTCCGCTGTAACTGCTGCACTACTACTTTCTTAAAGATTTTAGAAACAAAGGGGAGATTCAATATTGTCCTGTAGTTTGACTTGACAGGTTTCTTGATCAGCAGTTTATTCATTCATTCATTCATTCATTCATTCATTCATTCATTCAATCATTCATTTTCTTACCCGCTTATTCCCGAATCCGGGGTCACAGGGGTCTGCTGCGCCTATCCCAGCACACATAGGGCGACAGGCGGGGGTACACCCTGGACGGGTTGCCAGTTCATCTTAGGGCAATATGTAGACAAACAACCATTCGCACACATTCACATGTTTTTGGATGGTGGGAGGAAACTCACGTAAGCGCGGGGAGAACATGCAAACTCTGCACAGAAAGATCCCACCTTCTTGTTGTGAGGCAACCGTGCTATCCAACGCGCCGCCCTCAATCAGAAATTTAACAGCTGAGTGAAGTACCAGATCCAATATACAGGTTAATGATTTTGCAGAAGTGATAAGTGTAAATTATTTGTTTCTACAAAAGAAGCATTTTCTAAAATGGTAATTACACTATATTGCCAAATATTTGACCCATCCAAATAATCGGAATCAGGTGTTCCAATCCCTTCCGTGGTCACAGGTGTATAAAATCAAGCACCTAGGCTTGTTTGTACAAACATTTGAGAGAAATGGGTGGTTCAGTGAATTCCAGTGTGAAACTGTGATAGTATGCCACCTGTGCAATCCTATGGTGAAATTTCCTCACTCTAATTAATAATCCAAGTTACATCACAAAATCTTCAATTTTACTCAAATTGGTTGAAGCAAAAATGAATGCACACCACAACAACTACAACATCTAGTATTGTGTATGAGCACAGTGATTTTTAAGGACAGCACCAAGCCTTCTAGGCATGGAATGAACAAATTGGTGACATATTGCAACATCTATCTATGGAGTGTGATGCTCAACTTGTCGCTTCAGAATTCCCCACACGTTTTTCGATTGGCCATGAACATACTTGGCCATTCAATCACCTTTACCTTGTTCTTCTTCCGAAATGCAACAGTAGCTTTAGATGTATGTTTTGGATCATTGTTGTGTTGGAAAAGTGCACGACATGGAATAGGCTTTTATTTAAGTAATGCCCTTTTATAGTCACCTGTCTGCTGGACACCTCTTCAATGAATCACCTGTGGTTAAATGCCTGTTAATTAGAATTTTGTGTAGTATAGTATCTCATAGAAAATGTTGATTCTAAAAGGAAACTAAAGGTTTTCTGACAAATGTATTGGGTTGTACTCATTTATGGTGAGCACTGTATATACCTGGTCACCTGAAGTCGCTGTGTCAACCAGAACAGTCATTTTTCAGATGAATCTTCTGTTGAATTTCACCACATTTGACACAAATATTGCAGGAGACCTACTGGAACCCGCATGGATCAGAGATTCACCCAGAAACTCATCGTCTGGGGTTAGATCCAGTATGGAAGTGTGCAATAGATCTGCAGGGTGGAAGTAGTCTAAATACCAAGAATTCTATTCCCAACCATAAAAAGGCCAAATTCTGCAGCAGGATAGTGCTCCCTCACATAATTACATTTCCACATCAAAGTTTTTCAAGGGTTTTTATGAAAAATATGAGCTATTTCTAACACCAATTGATTGATTAAAAGTCAGGTTAATAGCAGGTGTTTCTACAAAATAGATAAGCGACAAGACTTTAGTCAGGTACTGTACTATACTAGACTTGGCTAAGCTACACCAAATTAAACAAAATTAAACCCAAATTCTATGGGCTTAAAACTTAAATCAAACTTAAAATGTAATGCACTTCACATGGAAAGCTATAATTATTGTATACAATATATACAGTATTAATATAATTACATATTTTACAATTTTAATGAAACAATTTTTTTTTATGTAATGTTCTCGTTTCGGCTGTTCCCGTTAGGGGTCGCCACAGCGGATTGCTCTGCTCTATACTACCATGTCCTCTACATCTGCCTCTTTCACCCCAACTACCTTTATGTTTCCCCTCACCACATCTATAAACCTCCACTTTGGCCTTCCTCTTTTCCTCCTGCCCGGCACCTCCACCCTTAGCATTCTTCTACCAATATACTGCATGTCCCCCTCTGCACATGTCCAAACCATCTCAACCTAGCCTCTCTCACTCCTACTGACTTTCATTCCCCTTCTCTCCAGCGCGTACCACCACCTCTCCAGATTCTTTTCCCTATTCCCGATTCTGCTCCCTATTCTCATCTTAAATCCGCAAACATCATTGTCCATGGTGTCATCTGTCAACTTGTTTATCACCACCGCCACCACCTTACAATCTCCAATCCCTTTCAGGTATCTCTTGCACAAAATATAGTCTACCTGTGTGCAACTTCTCCCACTCTTATGTTACACTATGCTCTTACGTCTTCTTAAAATATGTGTTTACTCCATCCTTTTAGCAAAATTTACATCATCTGCCCTTCCACATTCATCTCTTTAAGGCCATACCTACCAATCACATCCTCATCACCTCTGTTCCCTTCACCAACTTGACAATTGAAGTCTGAATTGTTTTTTTTAATGTAATAAATATATAATTCTGTATGCTTTTCAACTCTTCTTTTTTAAATATTGGTAATTATAGAATAAAATTAAATGTGTTTCAGGGTCATCCAGGGGCACCTGGAGAAGCTGGACCTTCTGGACCTCCTGGTTCACCTGTAAGTTGCTGAACATTCTAAAAAAATGTGAAAGAATTGTAGATATTATTTATTTTAAGTTGCAGTAAAATTTTTATTATAACCTACAGAATATATAAACTTATGGTTTGACACTGTAGTATTTATTAGTCCTGTTATTTATGTATTCAATTCCAAAATAGAACCAGGAATCTGCTTCAATTAAACTCACAATTATTAACAGCCAGGGACATGAAATCCCTTAACTATTTTAAAACATGTACTCCTTTATCATTTAGGGCATGTCTGGATCATTAGGCCCTGATGGTGCTCGAGGGGTTAAAGGAAGACAGGTTAGTACTTTGTAAAGAACATTTTAACAAGCTAAAACACACACAATCTTAAAATTATCCATGGTATATGTGTGGAGGTGAGCCCCATAAAACTGCAGAATCAAGTATAAATTCACATTACTGATACATTTTAAAAAATAAAATGATCAGATTTTATTTGGGAGGCAGCAGATATTGTGATTTGTGGTGAGAGTAGGGAGCAGGTTGGAAAGAATCTAGAGAGGTGGAGGTACTCGCTGGAGAGCGGGGGAATGAAAATCAGTAGTAAGACAGAGTACATGTGTGTGAATGAAAAAGATTTGGCATAGTTGCCTCAATAAGGTTCCAGATTCGTATACTCTGCAGGGTTCTTTCTGTATGGAGTGCTCTCTCCTTGGGTTTACTCCAGGTACCCTGGTTTTGATTGGTGATTGTAAATTGTCCCCCTAAAAGGTGCGTGCGTGCGTGTGTGTGTGTGTGTGTGGTTTTTAGTCTGTATGTGGCTTTGTGATGGACTAGTGATCTGTCTAAAGTGACCACTGCCTGTCAGACCACTGCCTGACACAAGCAGACTCCTATGACACTGCTTAGGAATAGGAGAGTATATATGGATATGTGAACCTTGTTTCATATTAATTCATTCATCTATACCTGCTTAATCATCAATTTGAGGTTACAGTGGTTGTCGGAAAAAAAAACTCTGCTAAACTCTGAAAGGTAAAACACGCTCACTTCTGTGGGCAACTTGGATTCACCAGTCAACCCAACATACATGATTTTGTGAAGCGGGAGGTAACTGGAATACCCAGAGTAAACCCACACAAGCACATGATAAGAACATGCAAACTCCACACAGAAATGTGTTAGGAAACAGTGCTAACCACTAAGCCACAGTGCCTTAATTAATTAATTTTATTAAACATTAAACATATTATTAACAGGGCGGTGCGGTGGTGTAGTGTTTAGCACGGTCGCTTCACAACGGGGATCTTTCTGTGCGGAGTTTGCATGTTCTCTCTGCGCTGCGTCCAAAAACATGCAGATTAGGTCGATTGGTTATTTTGTAAAATTGTCAATAGGAGTGAATGTGTGTGTGAGTGGTTGTTTGTCTATGTGTTGCCCTGAGATGTACTGGTGACCCGCCCAGTGTGTACTCCCATCTCTCGCCCTATGTGCGCTGGGATAGGCACCAGCAGACCCCAAGTCATGGAATAAGCGGGCAAGAAGATGAATGAATGAATGAATATTATTAACAGGGCTGCACAGTGGCGTTGTGGTCACTTCACAACAATAAGGTCCCGGGTTCAATTCCCGGGCCTGGAATCTTTCTGTGTGGACATTGCACATTGCACCACAGATTAGGTGGATTGGTGATTGTAAATTGTTCATAGGAGTGAATGTGTGTATGTGAGATGGATTGGCGACCTGTCCAGGGTTTACTCCCGCCTCTTGCCCTATGTGCGCTGGGATAGGCGCATTAGACCCCTGTCACCCCGAACTAGGGAATAAGCGGGTAAGAAAATGAATTAATAAATATTATTAACAATTATTATTAGTTATAATGGCAACCTTATTTTGTAACGAATCAAAAATGATGTTAGAGCAAAACAGAATTACACGCATAAACCAGAGCTCATTTTCTGCAATTCATTTATCTTTCTGTAATTCATACATGCTCTTTTGTTGTCTCATTCATCTTCTCTGTGTCTTTAGACAAACACTATTTACCTTTATTCGAATAAAGAAGATAGATTTAATTTTTTGTAATTTTCCTTGAAAAATCTTCTTTCTATGTTTTGATGTTCTTGATTTAAGTCACCCATGTGTGTCTGTGTGGGTTTAGGGCCCAAGAGGTCCAGATGGTCAGACTGGTGAGGCTGGCACAGAGGGCAAAAAGGTAAGCTTTCTTAGTGCAGTCAAAGAATATACAGTATAATACTATAAAAATTTGACTGCCACAATTTTAACTTAAATTAAAATTTTATGTTTATTTCTTTCTTAGATGATTTTAGGTATAAAAATTATAACATTACACACTACAAGGAACTTTGTTTTAAAAAAGATGGGTTAAATGATGAAAATAAGGCTTAGTGGCTACTACTGTTGCCTTGCAGAAAGTCTTTTGCATGTTCTTCCTGTGTTTGTATTGGTTTAGTCTAGGTACTTCAGTTTCCTCCCACAGTTCAAAACAAGTATGTTAGGTAAAAGGGTGCATATGAGTGTGTGTATTCATCGTGCAAATACACTATTGTAGTAGATATTACTATTCTACATTATACTACCTTACATTATAGCATGGTTCAGCAATGTGGAGTCCTCAGCTGTAGTTGTGGTTTTGTTAAAAAATAATGAATATAAATACTGTGTATTTCATTTATATTTCATTTTTTAAAAAAATTTTAAATTTGATGTTTAATGTAATTTTGAATCATTAAAATAAAATGTGTCTACTTATTTTTCACTCAAAATATGTATCACATGTTCCAGCACATGAAATATGAAATTTATTTAAAATTAAATTTATATAAACATAAAAAATTAACATTAACAGCATTTAGCAGACACTATGTCCAAACATAAGTGTGCTTAAAGTCACATTATTGAACATTGCAGTACTGATACAAATGCAATCATAAAAGTATTGTGATTACAAAAACTTGTGTTTTGGAGTCCTGTCGATTGGCAGATCGACACATGTATGTGAGCAGATCTCCTCCAACATCAACTTTATACAAAACAAATATCTCACAAATGACAATTTTACATCCTGTGTGAAAATGAAGGAAACATCTTGTAAATCTGATGTTCATAGCTGTGTGCTAAGAATTATGAGTAAAAGTCACATTCTTCTTCTTCTCCTTTCGGCTGCCCTTGTTAGGGGTGGCCTCTTCTCCACACTACTCTGT
This sequence comes from Pseudolaguvia tuberculata, assembly GCA_026260255.1. Taxonomy (NCBI): domain Eukaryota; kingdom Metazoa; phylum Chordata; class Actinopteri; order Siluriformes; family Sisoridae; genus Pseudolaguvia; species Pseudolaguvia tuberculata. Next base: position 5,680 of record JAOTRA010074533.1, on the reverse strand, counting down.
CCTCTACATCTGCCTGTACAATATTGCAGGTCTCACTACAGTCCTATAAACTTTCCCTTTCACTCTTGCAGAAACTCTTCGATCACAAATCACTTCTGCCACTCTTCTCCACCCACTCCACTCTGCCTGCACTCTTTTCTTCACTTCTCGAGTAAAAGTCACATTAACAAATTAAATCTCAAACAGAAATCAAAACTCAAATTTTTTAATGCATTTCACAGAGAAAGTTAATATATCTATAGTTATTGAACAGAATTAATATAATTGCATATTTTGTAGTTTCACTGACGCAGTTGTATTTCTATTATTTAAAATAAATATCTAATTCTGGATGCTCTTAGATTTTTCTCATTTTCTTCTCTTTGCTTCAACGTTTTCTTTTTGTGTATGTTCTGCACTATAGGGTCCCATTGGTCCTTCTGGAAAAGTTGGAGTTACTGGAGAACAGGTAAAATCTCCAAGGCAATAATTCAAAAATAATTTTAATATACATTAAATTTAATTTCAATTATCTACTTTAGATACTCTTTTTTTAGTAATTTAGTAATTTTTTTGCTTTTATTGTACAAAATTTAAAAATGTATACTTTTTTATAATACAGCATTGTGTATTTTTTATATTTGTAAAATCTGCACAGGGGAATATTGGTGAACCAGGAGAAACAGGGCCAAAAGGATTTTCAGTATGTTCCAACTCAAGTTTTAAGTGTAATAGCAAATATTAATAGCTAAACATAAATGTATTAAATACTGTGTTTTAAAGAAGATTCTACAAAAAGGAAATAGGAAAATATAATTTTTATTTTTAAAATGTCATACAATAGGCAGCGCGATGGCGTAGTGGTTAGCATAGTTGCCTGGGAAGATCCTGGGTTCGATTGACTGGCTAGAGATCTTTTCTGTTCTCATAATTTATAATTGCAGGATCTAATATAAGGGGCAGCACAGTGGTTTGGTGGTTAGCACTATACCTTCACAGCAATTAGGCCTGGGGTTTGATTCTCGGGCGTAGGCCTTTCTATATGGAGTGTTTCAACCCTATAAAAACATTTGTCCAAAATTATAAAAGTTTTCTTTATGGTAAATGATGTCTGATTTTCATATACTTTCCGTGACTTTCATGAATCAGTTATCCACAACAGGCAGAACCAGAAAGTATGCAGGATGGAAGTGATAGCTCAGTGGTTTAGGTTGGGCAAGTATCTGTAAGACTATTAACCCCTAATTCTAAGTGGTATAAAAGAGATAAAGTAAGTCTCCCTGGATAATGACATTGATGTTTAAAAAACATACAAAAATGCCCAGACTATTGTACATCTGTTATAAAGCTTTATACTGTAACTTAGTGGCAGGCAGTGCACTTTCTATCTGTGTCTTAATCACCTCTTAATCTCCCATCAATACCATAACACCGCTATCACATTTTAATACCCCCACTATCACAATATAACACTGCATGACATTAATGACAGAGACATTTCGCATATTAATGAAAACCATTTTTATTAAAGTAAAAATCCCTGTTAATATACAATATTATATTATTAAACACCTGGAGGAAACCTAATGTATAGGAGCACCTGGAGGAAACCCACGCAAGTGCGGGGAAATCATGCAAACTCCACACAGAAAGATCCTGGCCCGGGATTCGAACCTGGGACCTTCTTGTTGTGAAGTGACTATCCACTACGCCACCGCACCGCCCCAAAAATAACTTAATTTTGCTTAAAATAAAAAATAGGTAAAACAAGACATTTTACATATTTTTCCATGTAGACACAGAAGGAAAACAATAGACAAAATTTTTGTGTGCTTGGAATATTTTATTTCATTCTAATAATTTTTGCATAGATTCCAGTTTATATATTGTATCTTTTTCCAGACAAATTTTATGTCTCTACAGGGTACCCAAGGTTCTTCAGGAGCTCCAGGAGAAAAAGGAAGTACAGGAGAGCCAGTGAGTGCTCTCGAGTGCAATTACTTCACAAATTCATAAAAGATGCAAAATTTAAAAAAAATGCATATAACAAGGTAAAATATTACTTTTTTCACTAAGGGACCCCAAGGAACACCAGGAATTATTGGGCCACCTGGAGACATTGGACCGAAGGTAAAGGTCTTTATAGTATTCCTTAATGCTTCCAGCTACTTTGATCCTGATGCATTGCATTTAAAAATATTGTGCAGTTTACGATTTTGCAACAAAACTTACAGAAATACAAAAAACTACTGACAGGTTAAGTAAGTAACATATTGCTTAATTATGTAACATTCTCTAAAGGAGTAATATACCAATTTAAGTGCAAAATATTTGCATCCAAATCTTCTATGCCTTGCAACACAAGTATAAGAAAGCAGCATTGATCACTCCATGCGTTCTTGTTTAGTGATAATTGGATAACTATGGGAAAGCATATCTTTCACTAGAGGGAGAGGAAAGACTCTATATTTGGGGTCTTGTAAGTGTTATGACATATGGGTACTCAGTCTGCCACCGATTTATTACAAAACATAGAGAATGGCATGGTACAAGACGCTCTGCCATGTCTGGCTAAAGATAGACAAAATCAACAGGGTTTTCAGCTCAGAACATGATTAAACATGATTAAATAGACATAGTATCTATTATCATCTTGTGGGTCATCATTTCTGCGTGCCTTTACAACACACAAGCTACACTTCACAGAAACTTTGTGTCTGATAAGCCTTACCACCTGAATCCCAGCAGGAGCATTGACGCTTTCTGTGCCTCTTCCTTAGGGTCCACAAGGAACAATGGGAAACACAGGAGTCCCCGGTGAACTAGGGGAGAAGGTCGAATAACCACTACATTGTTTTATTAAAAATAAATGAATAAATAATTTTTGTTAAGTTTGGAAATATTAGCCAAATATTGTATTTTTGTATTTGTCTTAAAATATACAATATTTGCTGTTTGGAAAATTAATTAGTGCATTAAACATTCTGTATTTATATTGAAATTATGGAACTCTTGTGCAAAATTTTTATATAGGGTGCACTGGGAGCTGATGGGAATGCTGGAGCTCCAGGCCTCATTGGACCCAGGGTGTGTATGAATCTTTTTATGTACATTGAATGTCTTGGATGGGTGGTGTGGTGGTGCAGTGGTTAGCTCGGTCGCCACACAACAAGAAGGTCTCAGGGTCGATTCCCTGGCAATGTGGAAGTGCAGATGGTGGTAGATTTTGATAAAAGGATGGAGATGGCAGTGGATAACATGTATTTTAAGAAGAAGGAAGAGCATAGGGTGACGTATAAGAGTGGAAGAAGTTGCACACAGGTAGGTTTTTTCTTTGTGCAGGAAAGGTAAGAAAAAAAAAGAGTTTAGAGACTGTAAGGGGGTGGCAGGGGATAGTGTAGCTAAACAGCATTGGATGGTGGTCTGTATGATGGCTTTGGAGGTTAGGAAGAAGAGAGAGAGAAGACAGAAAAGAGGAAAATATGGTGGAAGCTGACTGAGGAAAACTGTAGTGTGAGATTCGTGAAGTAGATCAGAGAGGGGCTTGGTGGTGGTGAAGAGTTGTTGAATAATTGGGAGACGGCTAGGAATAAGTCATTTAATTTGTTGTGACATCAGGACAGGGAATGGAAGACAAAAAGACATTGTGGTGGAATGAGGAAGTGCATGAAAGCATAAACAGAATTTGGATTGGCAGAACTGGAAAGGATGTACTGCAATTTAGAGCAATAAAGGGTACAGATGGAAATGTGTTGTCTAGAGAGGAGAGTGTGTTGAGAAGGTGGCGTAAAGAGGAAGATCAAGGATGAGGTTTATGGATGTGTTGAGGGGAGGACATGCAGGTAGTTGGCGTGAAAGAGGCAGACATGGAGGACAGGATAGTTTGGAGAAGTGCGATCCACTATGGCAACACCTAACCAGTGCAGCCAAAAGGAGAAGAAAAAGAAGGTTGATTGGTGAGTCAAAATTGCCCATAGGAGTGAATGTGAGTGGTTGTTGGTCCTGAGATGGTCTGGCAACCTGTGCAAAGTGTAGCCCTGCCTCTCACCATATCTGTGCTGGGACCCTTATGACCTCAAATTAGGGAATAAGCATGTTAGAAGATGAATAAATGAATAAAGTCTGGGATTTTTAAAATGGACTGTATAAAAATAAAAAAACCCTACAAACTTGAGTATTCAGTGTAAAAGATGTTGCACAATATTTTGTGGTGTCTGATATTATTTGTAATAAAATATTTGTAAGATTTTACTCAACCTGTACAATACATGGCTGTTCTTAATTAATAATGTGTATGCATGTGTGGTTATAAAGGGGAAGCCTGGTTTGGAGGGTGAACATGGTCTTGCTGGTCCAGATGGTGCCAAGGTATAAATATTTAAAATATAAGTTAATTGTACATTCGTTTAAGTTTTCTTAAAAATGCAGCTTTCACAGGTAAAACTCACGACACTAAACAAACAATTTCTAATTCAGATAATCTTTTATGGTTCCAATAATATCCACCTGTATTGATTGATCATTTAATTTGCTGGCCTTACTCAATCTACTAAACAATCTTCTAACACTATGACTCACCCACGTTTTCAAATGTTTTCTACAGTAAACATATTTATTTTCATATTTTCTAATATTATGTCTATTGTACAAGGAAGACTAACATTTTTATGAGATAAGAGATATCTCACATTCAAGCTTTAAATTGTAATGAAAATTCTTATGCAAAAAATGAAGCTTAATCAAATAGCAAAATGAATAAATCTGGAATAACGTTGGATATTGCTTGTGGTTGTGACCACAATATTTTGGCAATATACTGTATATAGATATTAATATTACTTGTATTTATAAATAAAATAAAATTAAACAGATCATTGGGAACCCCAAAGTGCATGGGCTCTTAGAATGATCCTAATTTCCACCTCCCCTTAGATGCACTCCTGCTCCAGCTTATTATTGCTTGTGTGAGGTTGAAAACAGGTGTTAAAATGGTATAATCTCATACTCATGCTTAAACCTAAATGTCCCTAAAATTTTATATTGCTTGATATTTATCAGATATTTTGTAAAACAGGGTGAAAATGGTGACATGGGGTCAGAGGGTGAACCTGGTTTTAGGGGAGACCCAGGAATCAAAGGCAAAGATGGCCCATCTGGTGATTCAGGACTCACTGGAGTCAGGGTGAACACACACACACACACACACACACACACAATTATCTGGTTTGCTATCCTGGTGGGGACCACCCCCTTTCCCCATCTTTATCCACTAACTTTTACTTTCTCAAGAAAACTGAAACTCCTGTTTTGGACCTTTTGTGGATCAGTTTTTGCCACACCATAGGTAGGGACCTAAACACACAAAGATGTGGGAACTCAGGTATGATAATTAATAGTAATAATTAGAATATAGTTTTACTGTCCTTTCAACTATATATGACCAAACAGTATACAATCAAGTGAAACAAAGTTTCCTCAGGACCTTGTTTCCTACAGGACAATCATTGCAGTGTAGCCACAGGACAAGTGCAGGACATACAGAGACAACAATACAAAGACAGGCATTGATTAATAGAAAAAATAGTTATTGGTTTGTGCCACATACCAGATTGATGCCATATTTAGTTTCTTGTGTGTGTGTGTGTGTGTGTGTGTGTGTGTGTGTGTGTGTGTGTGTGTGTGTGTGTGTGTGTGTGTGTGT
>JAOTRA010074463.1:0-13707 GCA_026260255.1 Pseudolaguvia tuberculata | reverse complement strand
TGTGTGTGTGTGTGTGTGTGTGTGTGTGTGTGTGTGTGTGTGTGTGTGTGTGTGTGTGTGTGTGTGTGTAGCTAAAACGGGTTGGGGTTGGACAGGGCAGACAAACAGAAAACTTAGATGCGGATGGTTGGTGAAGGAAACTTTACACAAGGAAAGGAAAGACAAAAAAAGCTAATCGCAAAATGGTTGCCAAAGGCACAAAAGGTGCTGAGTGTAAAACGTGTGTGAAAGAAAACTAATTGCAACGGGTGCACAAACAGGCGAGCGGCGAAAGAAAAGGAAAGGAATAAACAACCAAATAAAAATACAAAAAGACAAAATACAAAAATAAAAAAGGAAGGGCTACCAATACCAGAGAAAATAGAGAAATAATGGGAACAAAAAATAAACGCAATTCCGAGTGGCAAAAAGAGGAAGTCAGAAAACAGATGAGATACAGGAAACAAAAACATGGAACGAGAATCTAAACCAAAACGACAAGTAAGAAGTAGCGACACAAAATGTGAGACTATCGAGAACAATCAAGCAAAAGGAAGGTGAAACGCTATAAAGAACCAAAATCATTGTGAAAACTCAGCTAAGGTGCGTGGTGTACGAAGACAGCAGAGAGGGTGAAACCCCGGTCTGGAAGTGGAAGGAACTGCAGTGGTTGTGATAATTATGTTTATTAGTGTATGTGTGTATTTTAATGTTTGTGTTCATTAATGTGTGTGTATTCATGTGTTTGTGTTTACTAGTCTTGTGTGTTTGTGTTTTTATTAATTTGTTTTTTTTTAAATATGTATGTTCATTAATTTGTGTATAATAATGTGTTTATGAATGTATGTGTTCAATAATGTGTGCGGAAATGTGTAGGAAAATGTATAGGACTTTAGTAAGACCTGTAATGTTGTACGGTTTAGAGACAGTGGTGTTGTCAAAAAGACAGGAGGCGGAGCTGGAGGTGGCAGAGTTGAAGATATTGAGATTTTGTGTGACGAGGATGGACAGGATTAGAAATGAGTTTATTAGAGGGACGGTGGATGTAGGATGTTTTGGAGACAAGGTGAGGGAGGCTAGGTTGAGATGGTTTGGACATGTGCAAAGGAGGGACATGCAGTATATTGGTAGAAGGATGGAGGTGCCGGGCAGGAGGAAAAGAGGAAGACCAAAGAGAAGGTTTATGGATGTGGTGAAGGAAGATATGCAGGTAGTTCTGCTGAAAGAGGCAGATATTGCGAACAGGGTAGTGTGGAGAAGAACAATCCGCTGTGGCAACCCCTAACGGGAGCAGCCAAAAGGAGGAGAAGAAGAAAAGTCAGTCCCTTTGCCGCTCCTAATCTTTATTTTTAGCTAGAGAAAAACAAGTTGTGGGTGAAAGAGAAACACTGAAGGACAACATGTCAACACACACACACTGGTTTTTATATAATAAAGGTACACTGAAGCCCAAACAAGTTTTTTGCTGTATTATGGGGTCACCCATTTATAGTTGCTCTAACGTGTTGTGCTGCACATCAAAATTTATTTTGAGCCACACAATTTATATTCAAAATCAAAATGTCTTTACACACAACACAACTTATAATATAACAACTTGACAAAATACACAATTAGGAGGGCATATTTTAATGCGTCATTGTTAGGACAGTATCTACACAACACAAACATGGGATTACTGTGTAATAGAGGGTCAGTGGTGAATTAATAGGACATGCAGTAGATAAACACATTCACCACTGAAGACTTTATGTAATGGACATACTGAACACAATCTACTGTAGAAAGACAAATTAGAAAAGACTCTGATTTATCCTTCATAGGACAGAACATCATTTCCTTTCAAATGATTCCAATCAGGAGCATATTATATTAATGCATTATCATAATTTCATCACACTAAACAAAGTGTTGGTGGGCCTGTTGGTGGGTAATATTATTTTTAGGTTTGTTTTTGGATCCTGGTAATCGTGTATCCTCAACACTGCACATTTTTTATTTGAGGTCTTGGAGTCTTTAGGAATTGTTCATGTTCATAAGAAAGATTGAGTTTGTCTCATTAGTAAAAAACAGATTGTAAAATGTGCAGCATTAGAAATACTCTAGAACCAGGACGGGGACCAGTGTCTTAAAAAGTTCTTAAAAGTCTGTTAGACAATTTAAAAAGATCTGTTAGACCTGCCAAACAATTGCTAGTTATGATTATAATCATATTACCACTGATTTAGATTTATTTAGATAAATTACACCATAACACACTAAAGTGAAGACATTGTTTATTAGTTGGACATTCGTGACCTATGAGGACAGAAGATCACACGAACACACACAAAAGTGAAGACATTGTGTATTAGTTGGACATTCGTGACCTATGAGGACAGAAGATCACACGAACACACACAAAAGTGAAGACATTGTGAATTAGTTGGACATTCGTGATCTATGAGGACATAAGATTATACAGACACACAACAAATGTAAAGAACTTGTGTATTAGAAGTACATTCGTGATCTATGAGGACAGAAGATTACACAAACACACACACTGTCGGAGCTCAAAGCCTACCTCTGAGCAGACACATCAGTAGGGGTGACTGAAGATAAACCAATTTCTGCTATGTGCAAATTCAATTGTCAAAGAAAATAATAAACACCTTAAAATAATGAAAATTCTTAAGTCCAAGAAGATTCTTAAGTCCAAGAAAATTCTTAAGTTTGAGAAGTGAAAAACCTCAAATTTATTGCAGTCAGAAAGCATTCACAGGATCCAAAGAAGGCAATCTTTCCAACAATAAATTGCACAAGTTCAAATAACAAACTTTCCAAACGATGCAAGTTCCCAAAAGATTGTGCAAATCCCTTCACAAATCTGTCCCCTTTTATACTCTTGAAGCTTTAGTCCCACCTTCTTCTAGACCAATGGACTTCCATTACTTTTAAATAATCCAATCCAGTTTTGCCAAATTCACATTATTTTCAATTTTACCCAATCAGCCTTCACCTTTAGTGATACAGTTACTATGATTTTTGGCAATTTTCTAATTGTGATGTAGGCCCTACTGTTTGGTGGCAGTTCTGTAATTTTCCATTAAAACCAACCATAATATGATTTATAAATTTTTTTTTAAATGACGATACCCATATAAAAGTCCCTCTTCTGCATTCTTCTGCATTTTTCACACTTTGCTTGTTTGCAACCCAAGACTTCACTTCGCTGCGGATTTTCTTTGAAGTTTTTATGTACTTTGGGCATATTAACCACTGTAAGGACTATGTCTTAGGAGGACCACCTGCAGAGGGCGCCCTCGTCTGAGTTTTAGAACTATGCTTCCTGTGGCGGCCATTAGGGCGTGGCCCACCTATATAAGCAGGTGGTGCCTTTAGATCAGTGCAAAGTATTGTTGCCCTAGGCCTTACTAAGTTCTTCAGTATTGTTTTGTGTGGATTACTCTTTTGGATATTTTGAGTCTTGTTCCCGTGTTTTGGTTGTTTTCGCTACGTGTTTTCACTGTATATAAATCTGCACCCTCACTTTATTAAAATATCATCCTTCACTGCATCATGGATCCAGCTCTTTTCTCTGTGCTTACGGCTTCGTTACAGAATAACCCACTGCTTATGGATCCAGCAGGAAAGACTACTGCATTGGACTCTTTTTTGAAACCGTTTAGCCCGGATTTTTTGTCTAGGCCACTAGCCGCGCTAGCCTTAGCCTTTGATGCTATGGAGGCTAACCAGCTGTTCACCGTTAGCCAGCTGTACACGCTAGCCTTCCAATCGCTAACGGGGCAGGCTAACCTCCTAGCACGAGTGCTAGCGCCAACAGCTAAGCGGCAAAAACCTCCAAATTAACTTGATGGCATGCAGGAAGGTTGTCAGCCATTTATCGCTCAGTGCCGCCGTTACTTCTCACGTGCTCGCCAGTTTCCGTCAGAAAAGGCTAAATGTGAGTTTGTTGTGCTTTTATTGAGCGATGAGGCCTTGCTGGCTATAGCGGCAGTCTGGGATTTCTATTGGCGACAACCCGTGGATACAACCCACTTCATGCACTGGATTAATGAAAGCTTTAACAGACTTACGGAGCCCTCTGTGACTTCGCCAGAGCCCTCTGTGTCTTCTTCTTCACCAGCATCTTCGTCTTCACCAGCATCTTCGTCTTCACCAGCATCTGCATATGAGCTCTCGTCAGCGTCTGCATATGAGCTCTCGTCAGCGTCTGCATATGAGCTCTCGTCAGCGTCTGCATCTGAGCTCTCGTCAGCGTCTGTATCTGAGCTCTCGTCAGCGTCTGTATCTGAGCTCTCGTCAGCGTCTGCATCTGAGCTCTCGTCAGCGTCTGCATCGGAGCTCTTGTCAGCGTCTGCATCTAAGCTCTCATCAACGTCTTCATCTGAGCTCTCGTCAGCGTCTGCATCTGCACCAGAACTGTTAACAGTATTGTCTGTTGAGTCCCTTGTGCTGTCTGTTGAGCCCCCAATGCTGTCCTGTGAGTCCTCTGTCCTTTCAGGGTCCCCCTCTGTCCCTTCATGGTCCCCCTCTGTCCCTTCAGGGTCCCCCTCTGTCCCCTCAGGGTCCCTCTGTCCCTTTTGTGCCGATTTCTGTCCCTTCAGTGCCTGTCCCTTCAGTGCCTATTTCTGTCCCTTCAGTGCCTCTTCCGGCCCCCTCGGTGTCCCCTTCAAGTCCCTCTGTGTCCCCTTCGAGTCCCTCTGTGTCCCCTTAGGGTCCCTTGGTGTCCCCTTAGGGTCCCTTGGTGTCCCCTTTGGGTCCCTCGGTGTCCCCTTCGGGTCCCTTGGAGTCCCCTTTGGGCCCCTCAGAGTTAGCTGCATCCCCTTTAAGCCCCTCAGAGTTTGCTGCATCCCCTTTGGGCCCCTCAGAGTTAGCCGCATCCCCTTTGGGCCCCTCAGAGTTAGCTGCGTCCCCTTGGGGCCCCTCAGAGTTAGCTGCGTCCCGTTGGGGCCCCTCAGAGTTTGATGCATCCCCTTTGGGCCCCTCAGAGTTTGCTGCATCCCCTTTGAGCCCCTCAGAGTTCCTTTCGGTCCCCTTAAAGGTCCCTCAGGCTCCTTTTCTCCATTTAGAGGTTCCTCAGGCCCATTCGGTCCCCTTAGAGGCCCCTCCAGGGCCCTTGTCTGTCCCTCCAGGACTCCTCTCTGTTCCTCCCGAGCCTCCTATGATCCCCTCGGACCCACTTGACTGCCTCTCGGTCCCTTCAGGGTCCCTCTCGGTTCTTTTGGATCCTCTCGAGTCTCTCTCGGTACCTGCCGAGTCCCTAGAGTCCCTCTTTGCTTTAACTGAGTTTCCTGAGGCCCCTTTTGGCAGTTCTCCTTTGGGTCCCTCAGAGTTGGGTTGTTCATCTACAGGCCCCTTGGTTCCCTCAGCACCCACGTTTGGTTCCTCCAGAGTCCAATGGGTCCCTCTCGGTCCCCTCAGAATTAAGTTGGTCCCCTTCGGCCCCCTCAACGCACCCCTCGGCCTTTACTGAGTTTTCTCAGGCCCATTCGGCCTTTACTGAGTTCTGTCGGGACCCTTTGGCCTTTACTGAGTTCTCTCAGGCCCCTTTGGCCTTTACTGAGTTCTCTCAGACCCCTTCGGCCTTTACTTAGTTCTCTCGGGCCCCTTCAGCCTTTATTGAGTTTCTTCGGGCCCCTTTGGACTTTTTTGAGTTTCCTCGGGCCCCTTCAGCCTTTATTGAGTTTTCTCGGGCCCCTTCGCCCTTTATTGAGCTTCCTTGGGCCCCTTTGGTCTTTATTGAGCTTTCTCTGGCCCCTTCGGCCTTTATTTAGTTTCCTCGGCTCCTTTCGGCCTTTATTGAGTTCCCTTGGCCCCTTGCGGTCCCTTATGAGTTTCCTCGGGCCCCTGCGGTTGCTTTTGAGTTTCCTTGGGCCTCTGCGGTCCCTTCTGAGTTGTCTTGGGCCACCTATGGCTCTTTCAGAGTTTCCTAAAGTCCCTCCATGGCCTTCGGGTATCCCTACAGTAGAGGCCTCGTGCTGATCACGCCCCTCTCTCTATGAAGTATACAGGGTCCCGGACCCCCACTATCCTTTTGGCACAGGGGGCAGACTGTGTGGTGTTTAGGGGATCTTCCTTTTTGTTTTTCTGTGGGGCTGCGCCTTTGGCGACTCCAGGAGGCGTCCCCTAGAGGGGGGGTTCTGTAAGGCTACAAACGGGGCATCATGTGACAGCAGACTGACGAAGCTCTGCCTTCACGCTACGCTAGAATGGACATGTTTGGCGTCGTCGTCCTGGCAACTACGTTGTCAGGGCAAAGACGTATTATTTATTTTAATATGTGCTTTTTCCAGAAACATTACAATTTTAAAATGCATACTGGAGAAATACTTTAATTCTAAGTACATTAAATCTTAAGCCAGCAGTGCGAAACTTTACTTGTATATATAAACACTGCTGTGGTCTTTTCTAAACTGTGTGAATAACAGTCAAGTCCATCCTCCTCATCGGACCAGCCACTGCTAGAAGATTTTTCTGCAGAATTCTAAAAAAAAAAAAGTTAAATTATTTTCTTACAAATATACCGATTTATTTCTAAGCCATGTCATTTTAAAAGTAATCTGGTAAAATAAATTTACTGAAGTTGTGCGGTCAGAGTGTAAGGCTACGAACGGGGCTCCGCCCCTCGCGTGACAGCAGCGGGCGAGGCTCCGCCCACAGGCCACATAGACTGACGAGGCTCCGCCCCGTGCTGCGCTAGCTGTCACACCAGCACAGACATGTTTGGCGTCGTTGTTCTGGCAACTGCGTTGCCACTGTGATGACGTATTATTTAGGTCACGTGCTAGCAAGCACAGGTGTGGGTTTTTGTCAATGTACGGCGTGCCTCTGTGTGTTTACGTTTTAGGATTACTTGGACTTTTTGAAGCTCTTGAACTTTTATTGATTATTTGTATATATATTCTTTTGTTTAAATTCTGGGTCTCCGAGTTTATTCGTCTTCGTCTTGTTCCCGTGTTTTGTTTGTTTTCGCTGCCTGTTTTCACTGTATATAAATCTGCACCCCTCACTTTATTAAAATATCACCCTTCACTGCATCATGAATCCAGCTCTTTTCTCTGTGCTTACGGCATCGTTACACAGAGTTCACGTTCACATGTTATTCAAAACTTCATTCCAGAAGCAGCAGCAAACTAAATAAAATAAATAACATTGAATCTAAGGTTCCTGTGATTTACTCTAATTATAGTTCAACAATTTAATAGTCTAACAGAACTTTAGATAGAGGTTTAGAGATTATATAGTTTAGATTGAAAATAAAAAAGAAAAGATAGAAAGAAGCAAAGAAACAAAAGAAAGAATGAAGCACAGAGGTAAGAAGAAAAGTAAAGAAGGAAAAAAAGTAAAGAAAGTATAATGCTGAAGTGGTGAGCGCAACGAAGACAGCCGGATCCATTTGTGCAGTGAAGAAGTTTTATTAGTGAGAACAGTGCAGATATATTTACAGTGAACAAGACAAAAACAAAACACGAAGACACATAAACGCACATTAAACACGGGACGACTAGAAACTAAGATATATACAAAACTATTTACAAGAGCTAGATGCAACTTGATCATACCAAGGTTCCAAGATATCCAAAGTTTTGTTAGATTTCTAAGAACTAACCACTCCGTATATTCAACAACCCATGACACGCATACCGGAGCGCTGCGTTAAATATTACATCATGGCCCTGGCCAGGACGACGACGCTAAACATGGGGGCGGCACTTTGTCTGCTGACGCTGAGCGAGGGGTGGAGCTTGGTCTGCTGATGCTGGGTGAGGGGCAGAGCTTGGTCTGCCACCTTACATTGCCCCCTCTCTAAAGGACGCCCCTGGCATCCTCTAGGGCATATCCCCAGAAAAAAGACATCAAACAAAATATGAAACAAAACACTTCCAAAACCAAAATACAAAAAAAAAAAAAAAAAAAAATGTAAACCTGGTGAAGCGATTAGTTTATCTTCTTTTCCTGTAACTTGTTTTATTTTGTGTTATTTCTTTATGATTATGTGACATCGTGTACATGTGCTCTCCTTTTGTGTTAAGCTTCTGGATTTTGCACATTCTCATTTCACACACACATAGTCAGCACCAAATGTCCGGTCTTTAAGAGGTTATCTGTAACACATGCTCAGGGGTGTTGGGTTCCTGTGTGTTATCTGAAGATACAGGCACGCGAGGGGGTTTTCCTGTCTGTTATTCTCAGAAAGAGTTGCCGAAAAGCTATTGTGATGAGTGATTATTTAAATGGACTCCTTCTATGATATTCTTTGGAGGATCTCTGCATGAATAAACTGTCATGACAAAGTTCTGGTGTTTGTTCGTATTTTCTGAGTTGTGATTCGAGACTCCCGAGACGCGACAGCAAAATGGGGGCGAGGAACAGAGCAGTGCAGCCGTAAATTCTTACACCTGGGAAACAGATACACAGGAGTAAAAACAGAAAACAGCCAGGCAAAAAAAGTTGGGGCACTAGGGAGCAACCTAGACAGGGGAAAAAATGGAACAGGGAAAAAGCCAGGGAACACAAGAGGGACATAAACCAGATTAAGAAAGGGAGACCAGGGAAGCAAGGGCGAAGAGACACAGACAGGAGCAAAACGAGGAGCCGAGGAAGGGGAGAGAAAGAGACAGGGAGAAAGAAAGTACACAGTTAAAGACAGGAGACCACAAACCAACAGAAACAACAACAACAACAACAACAACATATCAGGGAGATCAGGGTATAGGGGGATAATTAACCAAACTACAACACAAACATAAGGTACGGGGGAACAGACCAAGTTCATAGTCTCTAGGAACAAAACTAGATATGCGGAAGGGGACACTGGAGGAGGGACCAAAGAGGACACTAGAGGAGGGACCGATGGGGACACTAGAGGAGGGTCGAATGAGGAGAATAGAGGAGGGACCAACGGGGACACTAGAGGAGGGACCGGCGGGGACACTAGAGGAGGGACCGGTGGGGACACTAGAGGAGGGACTAAAGGGGACATTAGAGAAGGGACCAAAGGGGACACTAGAGAAGGGACCAAAGGGGACACTAGAGAAAGGACCATTGGAGACTCAGAAGGGACCGAGGGAGAATCAGAAGGGCCCGAGGGAGAATCAGAAGGGACCAAAGGGAACTCTGATGCAGACGAGGAATCAGATGCAGACGCGGAATCAGATACAGACGCAGACGGGGTTCAGGTGCAGACGAGGGCTAAGGCACAGAAGCAGACAAGGGCTCCGGCGCAGAAGCAGACAAGGGCTCAGGCACAGACGCAGAGGGCTCTGATGCAGACGCATAAGGCTCTGATGCAGACGCAGAGGGCTCTGATAAAGGCGTATCCTCAGGCTCACAAGGTCCCGAAAAGACCTCCGAAATCCAGTGCAAAAAGTGGTCCAGTCCCATAGGTTGCCGCCAGTATAATTCCCAGACATCGGCTAAAGCCAATAATGCCTTGTCACATAAAAGAAGCAAAAGGATCTCGCACTTAGCTCTCTCTGAGGGGAGAAGGTGAGAGTGCTCGAAAAAACGGCGACTTTCAGCAACCAAGTCCAGACACCGTCCCTGATTCCCACTGAGGACGACGCTAAACATGGGGGTGCACTTTATCTGCTGACGCTGAGCGAGGGGCGGAGCTTGGTATGCTGATGCTGTGCGAGGGGCTGAGCTTGGTCCTGCCACCTTACAGAAAGAAAGAAAGAAACAAACAAACAAACAAACAAACAAACAAACAGAAAGGAAGGAAAGTAAGAATGAATGAAAGAAAGAAGCCAAGAAAGAAGAAAGAAAAGAAGCAAACAAAGGAAGAAAGAAGTAAAGAAAGTAAGAAAGAAAGAAAGAAAGAAAGAAAGAAAGAAAGAAAGAAAGAAAGAAAGAAAAAAAGAAATTATTCATATTAAATCACAAATACTGTTCTCACACCTAGATTACATATATTACCTGACTATTCCTTTACTGAGAAAGACAGATTTTGAGCCCATCCCACACAATGACATCATCAGTAACTACGAGGACTCCCAACACACTCTAGTATTCCTGTATTGAGAAACCAAGACTTTGTACCCATCCCCGACAATAACATCATCAGTAACTATGAGGACACCCAACACACTCCATTATTCCTGTACTGAGAAACCCTGACTTTGCGCCCATTCCCCAAAATGAAATCATCAGTAACTACAAGGACACCCAACACACTAGTATCACTGTACTGAGAAACACTGACTTTGTGCCCATCCCCCATAATGACATCATCAGTAACTACGAGGACACCAAACACATTTCAGTATTCCTGTACTGAGAAACTATTAAGTCCTATTAAGAAAAAATATTATAGGTATTAAAGTATAAACACAAAACAGAGAATAACTGACAAGCTCACAGTTCCAACAGTAAACTGTGTTCTCCAAATACCTTCTCTGTTCTTTCATTATCTTCAGCCTTGTTCACTGTAGCAGCTGACTGTTCATCTCTCTCAGAAGACACCTGTGTAGATTCAACATACAGTATTAACAGAGTCACTTCATTGTATGAATAAACCTTTAGTTTAATTCATTCACAGCTAAATTACATTAACATGTAAATCATTTGCCTCTCCATGGCCATGCAGAATCCCCAGTTATAAGTAATTTCTTCTCCAGGACTGATGTACTTTAATGCAAATAAACACAATTGGTGATTTCTGTCCAATCTGACTATATACATTTTGCTGTTGACTATGTACATTTTGCTCACCATTGATAAGTCTACCTAAAGAACCATCTTCTCTGGTAGCCTCAACCCTGAGGCAGCAAGAACAAAATGCTTTAATAAATAACTCTAATAAGTAACAACATTCACTGAAGAATCACACCATAAGTAAAAGTACGTTTTACTGAATAAAATGAATCATGGTTTTGTAAAGTCTAATTTACTATTGCTGCTACTTTTACTTACAGAAAATCCAGTTCACACTCACCGGCCAATGTATTAGGTACACCTGTTCAATGGCTTGGTAACACAAATTGCTTACCAGCCAATTAATTGGCAGAAACTCAATGCATTCAGGCATCTATATGTGGTGAAGATAACTTACTGAAGTTCAAACTGAGCATCATTATGAGAACATGACAATGACACTCCTCCAGCTGAAGAACAATTTGGTCAGAATAGTCAGGAAAAAGAATAAATTTTAAAGAAAGGAGTTTCAGGATGAAAGATGATAACTGACTTAAACACAGGCCTGTTTTACCCACCTTTAAACGAACTGATATTCTTTATTTCAAACCCGCATCCTGATCTTTTTCTAGTATGACCGCATCATACTTTTAGTCAGTTTACAGAATTATCTATCATTTTTAGACATTTTTATACTAAGCTAATCAATTATATTTATTTTCATTGTCTTTTACTATTATTTTAATTATTTTTAAGTGTCTTTTTTAGAAGATATAAAAAATGTATAATAGACAGTGATGCCAGTGAAAAAAGGATAAACATTTCCTTTACAGAAAAGCAAACATGATTCACATGAAAATGATTTTTACAGGTATTTTACACATGTGAATTTCATGGAGCTGTTTTACACATAATGTTACAGTTTAAACATTTATAACATATAACATACAGTACAGACTACAGTACAGACTAAGGGAGCAGGTTGAGAAGAATTTGAAAAAGTGGAGGTATGCACTGGAGAGAAGGGGAATGAAAGTCAGCAGGAGTAAGACTGAGTACATGTGTGTGTGAATGAGAGGGAAGGCAATGGAGTGACGAGGTTGAAGGGAGAAGTGGTAGTGAAGGTGGAAGAGTTTAAGCACCTGGGGTCAACAGTGCAAAGTAATGGAGAGTGCGTTAGAGAAGTGAGGAAAAGAGTTCAGGCAGGTTGTAGCGGGTGGAGAAGAGTAGCAGAAGTGATTTGTGATAGACGAGTTTCGGCAAGAGTGAAAGGGAAAGTTTATAGGACTGTAGTGAGGCCAGCAATGTTGTACGGTTTAGACAGTGGCATTGTCAAAAAGACAGGAGGCAGAGCTGGAGGAAGCAGAGTTTAAGATGCTGAGATGGACAGGATTAGAAATGGGTTCATTAGAGGGAGGGCGCATGTAGAATGTTTTGGAGACAAGATGAGAGAGGCTAGGTTGAGATGTCTTGAACATTTGCAGAGGAGTATATTGGTAGGAGAATGCTGATAATGGAGATGCCGGGCAGGAGGAAAAGAGGAAGACCAAAGAGAAGGTTTATGGAAGAGTAGAGTGTTCCGCTGTGGCAACCCCTAACGGGAGCAGCTGAAAGAAGAAGAGAAAGATGAATGTGTGAAAGGAGAGGAAGAAGATAGTCTATAGTCTGTACTGTATGTTATATATATAACAGTCTATAGTCTGTATTGTATGTTGTATATAACAGTCTATAGTGTGTACTGTATGTTATATATAACAGTCTATAGTCTGTATTGTATGTTATATATAACAGTCTATTGTGTGTACTGTATGTTATATATAACAGTCTAGTCTGTACTGTATATTATATATATATAACAGTCTATAGACTGTACTGTTTGTTATAAACAACAATCTATAGCAAGGGTTGGGCACCTATGGCTCGCAGTTAAAATGCCTTACTGCCTTTCCACCTGGTCTCCTGAACACACAACACATCCACCTTTCTACGCTCCATCATGTCAGCTATCTCTCTCCCTGTACCAGTCATAGTACCAACATTTAAAGTACCCACCCGAACCTCCCGTCTCCTCCACTTCTCCTTTGCCTGCCGTCTCTGTAGATGTCTTCCTCCTCTCCTCCACCTGCTTTGGCCAACAGTAGCCCAATTTCCACCGGTACCCTGTCGGCTAACAGTACATGTACCGGTCGTTGTTAACATGGGCTGCGACCGATCCGGTATCAGTTTCTTATTTGTGATTCGCATATTTGATTTGGCGCAGTTTTACGCTGGATGCCCTTCCTAACGCAACCCTCCCCATTTTTCCGGGCTTGGGACCGGCACTAAGAATGCACTGGCTTGTGCAACCCTAATGGCTGGGTTACAGACTATAGACTATAAGCGCTAAAATAAGTGCTCTACACTACGGTAACTTAATTACGATATTACTTGTAGGTAAAATATAACGACATTGCAGTTTACTGTGTTTTTTTATTCATAACAAATAATATAATAAATACATAAAAACATTAAAATGTAGCAGTCTAATTAATCTTAATTAATGCACAGATGGTTGCCAAATCCTCCACAGCAAGGCTTAGATCAGGTGGAAGAAATGTTCCTCAAAATGCACGCATGAAGATAATTGCTATTTTATGTCAGAACGAATTAAAAACTAAATCTTTATCGTTATTATCTGTGTTTCAAACATCCGTGTTTTAACACTGCAATCTGACCAATTCCTACCTTATAAGGACATATATGCGGATGTATGAAATCCCAGCTTCTGATGACATAAGCATGAATAATAATGAAAGCCAGACTGGTCTACAGGGGCGCACTGCCGATACACCAGACACACCCAAAATCAGGAATATATTAATTATAAAGATTTTTCATGAAATTTTTGAGAAAATTTGGATATAAGCTACAGTGAGTTCTACAGTGTTTGAATTATGAGGACAATGGCCCTGTCCTCATAAATCAAAATGTTCTCTTATTTTTGTGAGTATTCATATGAAATGTCCTTTTATATGGATACACACACACACACACACACACACACACACACACACACACACACACACACACACACACACACACACACAC
>JAOTRA010074433.1:0-12111 GCA_026260255.1 Pseudolaguvia tuberculata | reverse complement strand
GCTGAACCTTCGCACATCCGCCCCAACACGCTGAACCTTCGCACATCCGCCCCAACACGCTGAACCTTCGCACATCCGCCCCAACACGCTGAACCTTCGCACATCCACCCAAACACGCTGAACCGCCACATGGTCTAGTTTGTGCAGACAGTAGCTGCTTTTGTAAAGAATCTTGTAGAAGTGCCTGTAAGTCATGAAGAATGTTTTCTGTAAGTCAAATACATTGTCATTCACATTGTGAATAATGACACGTTTATTTGACATTAATGTTCTATATAATAAAACTGGGGGGAAGGGGGTTACAGCTTTTTCTGACAAGACTGGTAATTGCAAATGCCACGGCCTCCTTCCCCAGCAAAAAAAAATCCCAGAACAAATCAAACTGACTACTTCAGCATTGAGAGCAAGACTATGATCAGGTTGCGTCTCTCTGCTCGTTCTCAATCACCTTAGTGCAGCTTTTGACACCACAGACCATAACATTCTTTTTCTTAGATTAGAGTCGGTAGTAGGTGTAAAAGGGACAGCCCTCGTGCGGCTCAGGTTCTATTTGACAGATCCCTAGCAATTCATGACTATTTTGTTTCCTTGTTGAATCTAATCTTAATTGAGACTATTGTTTGGCATATAATCAGAAGTGCAAGAGCAGCAAGAATAACATACAATATGAGTGCAAAGCACTATGTACCGATACGGGCAGTGTGAGAGGTGGAATAAATTAATATTAATGTAGAAAGAGCAAATAGATGGAGTGTGGACAATATAAAAATGATCTATATATACACAGTAGTGTAAAAGGTGTAATAAGTTGAGTATACAAATATAGAGATAACTATGGATAATATAAATGTTTTGGGGTTTTTTAACATTAACATTGTTGCATTAAACAGATCTACAGAGTGGGGTCCTCTTCCTTTGGACATCCTCAAGGGCAGAAAGTGGAGGCGGTGTAATGCCGCTGCAGTACCTTGCAATCAGCAAAAGATCAATTCCCATACTAGGCTGTGGCACAGCAGTAGAAGTTGATTCATACAGCCCATGATGGTGGTTCTTCTTCAGTGTCCTCAAGAAGAAAATGTGCTGATGGGCCTTCTTAACTAGTCTGGAGGTGTTTGTCAACCAGCACAGGTTCTCAGAGATGCGAGTCCCCAGGAACTTGAAACTGAAACACGTTCTACAGCAATGCCATTGATATGGATGGAACATGTGTCACAGGGCTTTTTCCTGAAGTCCACAATTACCTCCTTAGTTTTGCTGGTGTTCAGGAGCAGGTTATTGTCAGCGCACCATGCAGCTAGGTGTTTAACCTCTGCCCTGTAGTCAGACACCTGTTAGTCCAGGGCTTTTAACTATTGAGTCACTTGATTATGATGGTGTTGGATTCAAACTGCTTAGTTTTCACTTGCAGCATGGAACAACATTCTGGTTTGTCTGGTTCATATTCTCCATTCTGTCAATAATGGAGTTTTGGTATTGATACTATTCCACAACTTCTATTGATAAAAGCAAAAGAGTGGGGAAATGGTAGCACAACTCGCTTTTCATGTCCAAAGTTTGGTCAGTTTACCAGCAAGTCATTGAAATAGAAAAGTCACACCATAAAACTAGAACTAAGATAAAAAATTTAAAAAAGCATTGTTTAAGAACTACAAACCGTGCATTACTCCTGAACGCACGCGCGCACACATACATATATACACACACACACACACACTTTAGTAAACACATTTGGCAGTAGACACCAGTAGTTTCTGCATAGATCGCTGTATTTAAAAACCCAGACAGAGAAAAATGGAGATGAAGAAAGAGAGAGGAAGTTCGCAGCATGGTGCTAAAGCAGGACATAAGTTGGCTGAAGTCAACTTGATTTTTTCTGGAAAACAGGAAGTCTTTCAAATTTCACATAAAAAACCTGAAACATGAGTGTGAATAATGACAAATGTTTAAAATATCCAGTACAGAAAATTATTCTCTTTGTCCACTGATGATATTCTAAAACAGAGTAAAAGACACATACACAGAAGAGCAAAGACACAATGTTCAGCAGATCATGAAGAACATCAAGAGAAGGACAGGGACTGACTGATTGTGAAATGTATAAAGCGAGAGGAGGATGAAGGCAGATGAGAATAAAAAATGTCAGAAGAGAGGAGCGGCATAGGAAATGAGGAGAACAAAGTGTTCAACTAAGAATCCCACACTTACAACCTACTACCCGAGAGTGGTGCATAGGAAGAGTGTGTTGTGCTTGTGTGTGCGCGCGCGTGTGTGTGTTATAGAAACATGTACAATATACAAATCAAAGGCCTACAGCAAAAAAGAACCAGAACCTACAAACAAAATGAAAAGAAGTACAAACAAAAAAACAAAATGAATTTATTACAAAATATATCTACTGTTCTATTTCTGCTTTTAATACAGTAATAACTGCACTAAACTTCACTAACAGTCTAACAAAGTTATTTCTAACTTACTATCTGTGTACTTTTCTTTTTGCAAACAAAGCACTTTTGTCAGAATTAACATTAAAATGGCTATGAAGCAGACAGACATAATAAAAATGAACTGTGTTGTTTGTTAGTCATTTATTCACTTGATCAAACATTTTTAGAATAAAAATAGTAAACCTACTGAATAATTTTATTGTAGCTTAAAACAGCTAGTGATAGTTGTGCAGCTCCCTGAAGCATCGTTTTTTGCCTTCTCCACCAACAGATGGCGCCATAAATCGATGAATATGATATCAAATAATAAGGATTAGCATTTGAAAATAATAATGGTCATTAGACTCAATATACACACAGGCATACATTCATAATAAATAAAAAAATAGAATGCAACGATCAATTTTAATTTTTACTTTTAATGGCCCTTTAAAAAAACCCTGTTTAATAAAGTGACTAAAGTCTCTTTAAAGTAATTACAGTATCAGTGTTATGTTCAGTTATGCATAATATTAGTAGATTAAGTGAATTAATAGTGAATTTATTAATAAGTAATAATATATTACTGTTATTTATAGTAATTATTATTTATGTCATTTTTAACTGTGATTTGCTGTTTGATTCAATAACTTCAATTAGTCAATCAATTGACTGCTAATATATTATATAAGTTAATGAATCAGAGAGGGATGTCTTGGCGTCCCTGCTGATACTGCTGCCCCCATGACCCGGTCCTGGACTAATTATTATTTATATTTATTACTTACTAATTCACTTAATCTACTAAGTTATTAGTGAATTAGTTAGATTAAGATGAAGCTGCATAACTAAACATCACACTGATACTGTAATTACTTCAATACTGAGGCTTTAATCTTAATACATGATGTGACAGGACTTTATTGCTATGGTTACTTTATTAAACAGGATTTTTTTTTAAACAGCAGAATATTAATATTACTACTAATACTAATTAGTAGGAATATTAATATTCTGCTGTTTAATATTAGTATGAATATGAAATATTTTAGTATATTTTAACAGCAAAATCTGAATAACTGATCAAAGTTACTGGTTAACCTGTACAATAATTGCATCTGTATTTTTATTTTTTAGTTCTGATAATAATTATTAATGATAGTTTGTTTCTGTAGTAATCCTAAAGATTGAGTTTTCATTTATGTGTATGATGTTTCTAACATTAAACCAAAGCAGTGTCTCAATCCCACATGGAATACTGACAAGCCTGAAGCTTTACTGTTAAGCATGAGGATCAGAACAGCAGCTTTAACCGCCTTAAATGTCGATCATCCGAGTGCTCAGTGTGGCCATGTCGAGGCTCTCGGTTTCCTTGCAGTGATTAATATGCAGCAGTGCGTGTGAGAATACAGCGGCTCATTGTGTGAGCTGAACACTGTGCTGATCTCATCTGTATGCACAATGACACAATGTCCTCTATACAGCTATAAATAAACGCAGAGATGAGCTGATACGCAGAGATGAGCTGCTTTCACATCATAACCAACTTGTTCCACCATTCTGTTTCCAATTATCTTTCACACCAACAACATGTGATTCAGATAGATGACTGTCGTCCAATTTGTCAAATGTATTATATAAAATTATGACTATTTGGCATAAATTATAAAGATTGTCGGCCAGCAATAATAAAAAGTGGCCAGAAGGGGGCAGTGCTATATATCTAAAATGATTAAACTATTCAATTTCAATTCAATTTTATTTGTATAGCGCTTTTTATCATTGCCTCAACACAGCATTAAACTACAGGTTCAGACTCCAGGTGAAGAGGGAAAGATATATTTAGGTATTATTGAACATTGTGTTTGTTTGTATTGTGTGAAGTGAAGGTACTCTACAAGAGGTAGACGACGGCTAATTAACTTCAATTAAATCATTCATTTGTTCATCTTCTAACCCGCTTATATCCTAATTCAGTGCAATCACCGGGCAACACAGATGAACAACTTACCTCACCTAACAATTTGTATTCTGCCCCTTGTACTCTAATACCCCAAAATAAAATCCAGTGTAATCAATTGCCTTCAGAAGTCACCTGATTAGTTAAAGTAGAAGAGAGTGTACATGTCTGTAATCTAGTTTCAGTGTAAATACACCTGTTCTGCCGCATTGGTTTGTTAGAAACACTAGCAAACAAACAGCACTAGGAAGCCCAAGGAACTCATCAGACTGGTCATAGATAAAGTTGTGCAGAAGTTTAAAGCACAGTTATAAAAATATCCCACGATATGAATATCTCTAGCAGCACTGTTCAACCAATCATCCAAAAATGGTAAAAGTATGCCACAACTGGAACCTAACAACACACAGCCGAATCACCTAAACACTGGTCAGAGAAGTAGCCAATGCTGGTAGAGACATACCCCAAAGGACAAAGCAGTTTGTGGTTGTACCGTGACAAAATGTGAAAAAGTTCAAAGGGTATGAATACTTTTTTCAAGGCACTGTATATAATGCTTGTTTGGACTGCTATTATTCATTCATTTATCTTCTTTCCCACTTATTCCCTAATTTGGGGTCTCGGGGTCTGCTGGTGTCTATCCCAGCTTACAAAGGGCGAGAGGCAGGGTCCATCGCAGAGCAACACAGACAAACAACCATTCACACACACATTCACTCCTATGAACAATTTAGACTCACCAATCATCCTAATCTAAATGTATTTGGGCTGTGGGAGGAACCCGGAGTACCCAAAGGAAACCCAGGCAAGCACAGGGAGAACATGTAAACATGTACCGGACCGGGAATCAAACCCGGGATCTTCTTGTTGTGAGGCGACTGTGCTATCCACTACACCACCGAGCCGCCCGCTGCTATTACATATTTGAGTTAAAAACTGCTAAATAACTAAAAGGGGGGATTCAATTTGTCACGTACATGATTATACAGAATTTATACAACATATAGTGAAATGTTCTCTTCGTATATTTCCATCTTAGTAGGTTGGGCGTCAAGGCGCAGGGTCAGCTATAGTACAGCGCCCCTGGACCCAACAGTGGCGGACTTGAGCCGAGGTCTACCTTGGCGGTGGTGGGGCTAGAACCCAGGACTTCCTGGTCTACTGATAAACAACTCGGCACCTTATCCATTGAGCCACCACAAAACATCTTTTATTCAAGGCCGCCACAATAATTCCAGTCCTATAGCAGCCCCACCCCTCCAGCCACTGGATTTGCCACACAGCCGATTCCAGTACACATGCCAACTCAGTCGCTCTCCATTGAACCCTTACAAATCTGGATTCCAAAGATTCTAAAGTGGCATTGCTATTCTATCATTTTGTACAATTATCCCAATGAGACACCTAGGGCTCAACTCTCCGCTCTATAACTGGACTTTCATTGGGGAGACTATAAAATGACTATCACGCTGAATGAAGCATGCTTAGTCCGCCACGCTTCACCAAGTTATTTATCCCCAGGTTATTATGCCAAGTTACAGTACCAATTATAAAGAATGCAAACAATGACTGCATTAAGCATCATCCCAAACAATAATGAAGCCAACTACAGGACGACTGGTCTAGAAGTGTCTCTTCTATTGACATATTCCACACCCGCCTCACTACCAGATGCCAGAGCCGCAATGTAGTTAAGGAGAAAATTACTACACTTTTACCACTACATAAATCACTTTATACTTCTGCAGATCTCTTCACACAAAGACCTGTTTACACACACCTATTTCAATACTGTTACATTGCAATTACATTGTGAAGAGAAGCTGTATTCATATTCCTCTGTATTTTGGCACATATGGCAGCATTAAGGGTTAAAAAAAAAGAAAAAAACTTGAACCTTGTATAATAACACATTTGTGATTTAATTATTCCAGTCTGCATATTTAAACCTATGTATTTAAGCATGACCATATGGACATATAAACTGGTCAATCTTTACAATAAGAGATTCCACTGGTATCTAAAACAGAAGTTAATAAATATTTCTAATAAATCTGTAACTTAATCACTATAAACTGACATGTACAAATAGTATTTCCGTTTATCTCATTTGAAGTATAAGCTACTATAATGCAAGCGAAATACAGGGAGCAGCTGGAACATACCAACATCATTATTTATTTAAGGAAGTAAACTTATTTCCTCATCAATAGACCAAACCTTGCAGTACAAAACTAGATACCAAAACTAGAGTTTTATGTATACAGAAACTCCCGATCCATGTTTAGGAAGAAAGCTGCAGGCTGACCAGGGCCTGCAGGTGAAAATAGTGCACACACAGCAGCTCAGTGAAAAGCAGGATCATACGATCACCACTTTATACCAATGCTGTGTACAAGGATTGAGGTTTATAGAGCGAGTGTCAGGTTTCACTCTTAACTGACAAAGCAAAAGCTGGACATGACACAGCATGTGTGTAAACATACACCAATCAGCCATATCATTCAACCCACCATCAGGTGGAGCAAAACACATTGATTATCTGGCTACAGGCAGTGCAGTGGCATAGTGGTTAGCACAGTCGTCATACAACGAAAAGATCTATGGTTCGATTCCCAGGTAAAGGGTCTTGCTGATCAGAGTTTGCATCACTAATCCTGTTTAAATCACTAACCCTGAAAATTTAATTAATTTAGTTCATTGTTTGAGCCCTGTGTACGGGCTCAAACAATGCATGAAAAGCATGCAAGCCCTTAGTCTATAACTAAATCCTTTAGGTTCACTTGGGGTCCTCTTAGTGAATCTGGGGTTGAAGGGAAAAAATTATACAAATAAAGTTCATTTTGTTAAGGCAGTTATTATTATTATTATTCCCACTTAATTATCTAAGTTAGTGATTCTCACCAAGGGTGTGTTTAGTTAATGTCAAAAGGTGTTGGAAATCTGGTGGTGTAGGGGGTACACTTGAACACAGCTAGAGAATGTGTGTTACATGGCTCCATGTGTAAATGTGACATGGTTTCTCAAGACATTAATAGCACAATGCTGATTAAATTGTGTGGATAATCTTTGGTATAGCTTTTATACCCCTCACTAATTCAAAGAACAATTTAGTTTAATAGAGCAAAGCAAGGCTATATTTATTTTTTTTTAAATGTGTTAAGTATGCAGAGATCTTTACTCTTCAACTTCTTGTATAAAAGTTATAAATTCATTTTATTCAAGTTTTCCATTTCTGTTGCTAAATTTGAAACTAATTCAACTCTGCTTTTGTCTTCATCCCCAAAAAAAGACTAAGATCTTGTTCTATTATAAGTATAAACCAATATAAGGACCTGATGGCTGTCTAGGGTAGAAGTCATATTGAAGCTTGGGGGTGGAGGGCTCAATCAGGGCCACTGTTCAGAACAGTGTTGCGTTAGAAAAGAAATAAAACTTCAGGATGTGCTGTTGAGAGAGAAAGCAAACAAAATTGAAACCCAAGCGTTGATCAAACACATCACTGTTACACACACTGTCTACAAATGTCAGGGGCTTCACTGTACAGCTTGAAAAGAATTGAGGGTCTGTTTGTGCACATTCCCACCACAAGCCTCAAGCCTACCCCACTCGAGGGCACCAAGCCAGCTGAAATCCTGAGCAGAATTCAATTGCATGCAGTATTTTAGGTTACAAAAATGGATACGTTTTTGCCCCACTTCATTTTTTAAACAGCTCTCAAATCTCAAGATACCCCCATCTGGCAACAGTGTTCTCCTTTTCACCACTTTATTAGTCCTCTCTGTCTGAAGCACTGATATAAGCCTCTTTATTTCGCTGTCGGTTTAAAGTCAGGCCTTGATGTGAGGGAGACAGTGTACCATTTCATAGAATGGGATTGAGAGACAAAGCAAGACAGAGAAAGAGGAAGTGCTTTATGCCAGGCCACAGCCCAGCTCGGATTCTCCACATACACAGTTGTGACTCCATTCAGTTCCCTAACATCAAAGCTCAGGGGAACAAATTCAAAAATCCCAATTCTGTTAGTTTACTGCTAAAACAAAAAAACTCTCTCTCTTTCCTCCCTTACCAGTTTTTTGTTAAACTGAACACAGTGAACGATGGACGCTGATACTGCTTATTATACGGAAACGCAGTGTCAGAGGTCACATTTGACAGGAGGAGTTATACAAAGTGATGAAAATGAAAGTCGGAAGAGGCACCTTATGATGTTGCAAATGAGAAAAAAAAATAAACAGTTCTATTCCAGAGCTCTGCATTCTTCATTTGCAGCATGTCTGCAGCATGTCATCACAGTGTGTATTATTCAGAGAGCAGCATTCTCACTGCATGTCTAGTTCCTCGCTACAGTGAGATGAAACGCCAGATAACCATTTCATTGACAGGTGTTACTGTGGGCTAAATCAGATTATCAGTAAAAGAAAAAAGCTTTTCATAAATGGCTGATGCGCCTCGCATATTTTCACACAACTGGATGACTAAGACAGGAACAGAACCATGATGTCATCCTGCGTCTCTGGGCCAGACGACCCTTCTGCTGCAAAAGTGAGTCACTAGCATTCTGGACAGATTCAGAGGAGCTGCTACATGAATATGTACAGTTTCAGATGTTGGCCCCAATGAAATCACTCATGAAATCACTGGGATCAGGCTCCTAATTTATTTTGGAATCTTCCCTTGAAAATTTCCATAGTAAAGTCACAGTCTCTAAAGCGGTGATAGTTTTCACAGGCACTGTAAACACCACAATCCAGCACAAGAAGTTACATAACAGTAGCTTCATAACACTTAAAACCGTCCCACCAGAAGAGGTCAGGCTCTTTTTATCATTGTTGATTAGAATTTCTGATTTTCTAAAAAAAATAAAAAATAAAAATAAAAACCTGTAGTGCGCTTTGCTAAAATAATTGTCTAATTAAAGCAGTTTCACTTCCCCTTTGTGAAGAACACCAGAGAACTGCTTTGCTCTTGATCTAACATTAGTTAGTTAATGAGAGACGTTTGCTTTGCAGGTATCGCAGCTGCTTCAACTACAGATGGTGGCGTAATAGTCTGTTTTTGGACAGAGCATTAAAATGTGATTGGATAACATAACACTTGATTGGATAACATTTCACTGTTATGGAAAATGCAGATGAATTGGTTCCACTGCAGTAATAGTTATAAATGACTCTGTAAAAGACAATCACATGTCCTGGTTGTTTACCAGTCCTGTCCTTACAGCCTTCTGTGTTGACAGAAACCGACAGTGATAAACTTCGTGCTGTGCTGTCAATTAGCAGAGCTGAAAAAGATGTCACTTATTATTCAGTTAATAGTTTTGAAACATTACTGAAACAGGATTATTGTTCATACTGTTATTACTGTATACTGGCTTATACTGTATACAGTAGATTTTCTGTTGATTCTCCTGCACCATATATTAATCAAGAATTCAATGAACAAGGACACAGCAGGACAATAACCACAAAAGAACAATAAAGTGACCTGAAATAAGCTATAAACACTATGCAGTGTGTTGATTTTACATTTATATGCTGCAACTGCGATGCCATCATATGTCAATATGGACCACAATCTCTGAGGAATGTTTCTAGTACCTTGTTGAATCGATGGCACAATTGATTAAGGCAGTTATGAATTCAAACCCAGTACTAGTAATCTGTACCTAATAAAGTGGTCGGTGAGTGTATTTTACCTTCTATTATCTATAATAATTTTAATCATGTTCAACCAAATTAAAACACTCAATATATGATAAATATATACCCTGTAACTGTTGCTTTCATGCAGGCATTGTTTCAGAAGCAAACATAGTGAAAATACAAGTAAATATAATGCCTTTGGGCTTTGTATTTATTATATTTCTAGCTATTTGTCTTAAATTTTATTCAAATATATTGCAATATATTGTATCATGGGTCCATACACCGTGTTTTTTCAGCTACTTACTGTTATTGTGCTGCTTTATAAACCAATCATTGGAGCGCCATAAACTAGTTTATGAAGCTAACAGCTAGACAGTCAAGCAGAAGGCAGTAGGAATGGCTAACGTTGACGACGTGACAGCGTGGTAAACATGACCATCCTTGGTTATGTATGAGGTAGAGGTTCAAAAGTGTCACAATCAAGAATGATTTATTGTGAACATGCTGCGATTTGTTCAACTTTTACCGCAGTCATTTTGAGCATAGGTCGCTGCTTTGGACTTTTACCTGTACTTTCTCTGCATGTTGCATGTGCAAGAGTCTCTCTTAAACAATTGTTTTTGGACTGTGAGAAGAAACCGGAGTGCCCAGTGTAAACACACGCAATTACCAGGAGAACTAGCAAACTCCACACCAAAAGATTCCCTGCCCAGGAATTCAGACTCTGGATTTTCTTGCTGTGAAGTGACAGTGTATGTGTGAAACAGATTCCTGAATCGGTTATTAAGTCTTATAAGATGGCGACGATACGGGCCTGTGGGAAACACGAAATTTATAAGTGCAACCAAGCATCCAAAGTAGGTTCCATGAATTTAATAAATTAAGGAAAGCAGACCAAAATTGTCCGCTGCACAAACTGACCAAACTACAGCAAGATATGTATTTAATGTATTATATTAATAAGCGCTCTGTTAGTGGCAGTATTTAATTATTTGATATGAAAAGGAAAAAGACAAATAATTCGCTTTGCATTTATTACAAGAAAACTTCTATCAAATAACTGTATATTCTACTCTGCTTCTGCTCATCAGTGCCTGTGCTAGATTGATGCATGTGACTTACAGAGGGGACGTGTCTGTAGCCCCGGACGTCTGATGTGATATAGTGTGGGGTCGCAGTTACGCAGCTTTGTGACTATATACAGTGATGTCAAAAAGCCCCCTGCATGAATTCCAATCTTTTTGCATGTTTGTCACACTTTAATGTTTCAGATAATCAAACTAATTTTAATTTTAGTTAAAGATAACGTGAGTAAACAGAGGGTTTTTAGTAAGATAAAACAAAACCCAAAACTACATGACCCTGTGTGAGAAAGTGTTTGCCCCCTGTTCCATCTGTTAAAACATAACTCAAGTGTGGTTTATCACACCCGAGTTCAATTTCTCTAGCCACACTCAGGCCTGATTACTGCCACACCTGTTTGCAATCAAGAAAATAGGACCTGCCCGACAAAATGAAGACGACCAAAGATCCTCAAAAGCTAAACATCATGCCGAGATCCAAAGAAATTCAGAAACAAATGAGAAAGAAAGTAATTGAGATCTATCAGTGTGGAAAAGGTTATAAAGTCCTTTCTAAAAGATATGGGACTTTACAAATGGCAAAAACATGGAACAGCGGAGAACCTTCCCAGGATTGGCCGGCCGACGAAAATTACACAAAAGATTTAAAATTATACAAAGTCCCACAACAACATCCAAAGAATTGCAGGCCTCAGTTAAGGTCAATGTTCATGACTCCACCATAAGAAAGAGACTGGCCAAAAATGGTCTGCAAGGCAGAGTTCCAAGGAAAAAAGCGCTGCTGAAGAGAAAGAATATTTTTCCGGAAAACATATTGATGATCTCCAAGACTTTTGGGAAAATACTCCGAACTGACGAGACAAAAGTTGAACTTTTTGGAAGGTGTGTCTCGCATTAGATCTGGCGTAAAAGTAACACCACATTTCAGAAAAAGAACATTGTACCAACAGTAAAATATGGTGGTGGGGGTAGTATGATGGTCTGGGGCTGTTTTGTTG
>JAOTRA010074418.1:0-13718 GCA_026260255.1 Pseudolaguvia tuberculata | reverse complement strand
ATGCAGGTAGTTGGGGTGAAAGAGGCAGATGTAGCGGACAGGATAGGGTGGAGAAGAATGATCCGCTGTGGCGACCCAAAATGGGAGCAGCTGAAAGAAGAAGAAGATTCTCACGCTTACTCATGAGCTTATGGAGCATGAAAGGGCAACCAGGTGGCTTAGTGATCCGCACTATATGGTGATTGGGCTTTAAAGTACACAAGGACAGCATTTCTATGATTTAGTAAAAATATTTACATACATTTATAAATATTTTTCCACAAAATGTGGGACATTTAGGGTTTTAAATCTTTTTTAACTAAAGAGAAGGTTTATGGATGTGGTGAAGGAAGATATGCAGGTAGTCGGGGCGAAAGAGCAGATATAGAAGACAGGGTAGTGTGGAGAAGAGTGATCCGCTGTTGCGACCCCTAACGGGAGCAACCGAAAGGAGAAGAAGAAGAAGAAGACCTGAAGAGTCGGTTCACAGAGTCGACACATTCGAGGGCGTACACGTCACACGTCTGATATTGGCTATGTCCAGCAGATGGCTCATTTGACATGGAAAGTAAGACATAGTTGAACATAACGACAACGCATTGTGTGATTCCTGAAAATTACTGGTGGATTATTCCGAAGAGATTTGTTTTTATTTCTGAGGATTTTAAGGGCTCCCAGTGAGGTGAGTCAACTGACAGAACGGCTCAGTGTTGTAGTGCTGATACTAAATAGAGTACTTCATTTAGGAGGCCCTTATTATTACTTAAAATTATAAATCATTACAGATGTATTAATAACAAAAATGGGAATTATTGTGTGCGGATAAAGCGAACGGATGTTCTGAATATAGTTTTGTTTTCAATTATTTTCCTGAAGCGTTACATTAGCATGCTGTTTCCGGGTGAACTTCTTGGAATAGTGATTATTATAAACGCACTATGTTGGTACGTGTATTAAACCAATAGTTTTTACATTTCTGTCTAATAGGAATCGATTAATTTTCTAGCTAAAAATGATGTAAAGACATTACACTGTAGCCGTTTTAGCCAGCTTCCTAGCTAGCTTACGGAACCACGTGACGTCAGAGGCTGTACCAGGAAGTGTTTTTAAATGATGCCTGTACACTGAACTGATTTCGGTCTGTGAAAGAAATAATTAGTCATTTGATGATTTTAATTATTTTACAGGTTTTAAATTAAATTCAGTTTTTTCACAAGCGTGGAAATATGTCCGGAGTGTTTCAGGACCGAAGAAGCCGGTACCAGAGTATTGAAGAAGGATTACAGTTTATCCAGTGAGTCATTTTATCAAACAGCAGAATCTATTCAGCTTCTGGTTTAAGTTAATCATCAGAACCTATTCAGCTTCCGGTTTAAGTTAAGGAAGCCTCCTGTCTTTTTGACAACACCACTGTCTGTAAACGGTACAATATTGCAGGTCTCATTACAGTCCTATAAACTTTCTCTTTCACTTTTGCAGAGACTCGCCTCTTACAAGTCACTCCTGCCACTCTTCACCTTGCCTGCACTCTTGTCTTCACTTCTCTAACACACTCTCCATTACTTTGCACAGTTGACCCAAAGTGCTTAAACCTTCACTACCTCTTCTTCCTGCAGCCTCACCACTCCATTTCCTTCCCTCTTATTCACACACATGTACTCTGCTTTACTCCTGCTGACTTTCATTTCCCTTTGCAGAGAGGGTTACATAATGAGGGCAAAATAGGAAATCCATCAATTATTTATACACACAGCCCTTACCACAACACACACTGGATGAACCAAAATGCTATGCAGTTGCATATAAAATGAATTGAGCTGGTGATGTTGCTTTATTGAAAACCACAGCGCTCCACTTACTGTTTCAAAGTATGGCGCTGCAAGTATTACAGCTCCCACTTGTGTATAACAAATGTGTGCAATAATTCATGGTTTAATTTCGTTTAGGTCAAATACTTGCAATTGTAAAATAATTTAATAATTGTCACTTTCTGTAACGTTTTCTGGACTTATTTTTCTACGAAGATTTGAACTTTGAGACTGTTTAAACAAGAGATAAGTGTTTAAATGTTAACGTCTCTTAATGATCCAAAAAGCAAATTTTGGGTGAAATATTAGTGAGGATATTATAATATACCGTATTTTCTGGACTATAGAGCGCACCTGTTTCTAAGCCGCATCCGCTCTATTTAAAAAAAAAATAATACAAGCCGCACCAGGCTATAAGCCGCAGATATCCATGTTGAAAAATGAGATATTTACTGCATGTACAGAGATTTTCTACTGAAAATGTATATTCAGTATGTACCGGAACAGATTCTTTCACATGTTGCTTTTTAACACTGCAGCAACTTTGCTGATTAAAACGGAACAGAACCAAGAGAAAATAGCCGCTATTTATTTACCAAATCACTTTAATCATCATCTCTGAAACCCATGAAGTCGTTTTCTTCAGTGTCGGAGTTAAACAGCTTCAGATGAGCTTCATCACATCTGTGTCCATCAGTCTCGATCTCAGTGTCACTGTCTTCCGCCGGTAAAGTTCGCTCTGAAGGTGCGCTGCTCTCTTCGCGTAGCAAAACCCGGAACCCGTTGGTGATGGTGGATTCTTCCACAGCACCACGCTGTTAGGATCCACTGACAAATATCAGAAAAGGAGGCTTTTTGCATGCGGACAGTTTTTGTGAAAAACTTCTCACCACTTGTCACTTCTTCGTGTGGTTTCCATGATGATTTAAAAATAATTACCAGTTAGTAATTTATCGTGCGTGTTCTATCTGTTAAAAAAAAAAAGGAGCGTAGTCTATTTTTCATTGCCTTGATTTTTTGTCTATCTTATACAGTATTCCCAAATCTCTCATTTTGGTCTCAGATATTTGTGCACTTGATTTTAACTTGTCCACTTGTTTTCTAGGTCCACTCTGCCCTTTAATGGCTCTCAAGAGGATTATGAGGTTTGTAAGCTTTCCTTTCAAATATCTTCTGCATTCTAAAGTTATTGTTAAAATAGACATCGGATTTATGTGAAGTGTGCGTGCGTGCATTTTAATTTTCGTTGTCTTTCATTTTAACAGATGTTTCTTCAAAACCTGGTAAGCAATATTTTGTATGAGAGCAATGACACATACCGTGAAGGAGACTGGTCCCGATCTGTGGAGCTTTACACTGAGGCTATTGGTGTATCCGAATATGCAAAATCTGAAGACATAAACATACCTCCTAAAACAAAAGAGAGGCTCCATGCAAACCGTGCTGCAGCCTACTTAAACATTGTGAGTAAATGCATTCAGCAAGAAGCAGTTGAAGATCTTGAAGTGTCAGTGTGCTGACATTTTGTCCCCTGGTTGTTTGTGTCTTAGGGCCTTCATGATCAAGCGTTGGAGGACTGTGACCAAGCACTTCAGCTGAACGAGAAAAATTTCAGAGCACAATACAGGAAAGCCAGATGTCTTAAAGAATTGGGGAGACACCAGGAAGCTTTTGACATCACTGCTAAGTGCTCCATGATAGTACCTCAGGTCAGCCCTGTTTACAATTCTTTTTATTTAAATGTCGATTGAAAGCTTTACCTTTTTAGGCTAATTTTATCTGTATGTATATTATAGGATGCCAAAGTAATTGAACTGACACAGGAGCTTGCCAAAATATTGGGATTGAAAATTCGCAAAGCTTATGTACGCGGTAAGGTATGTGATATATTGAGTTTAATGTATTACATGAGCAATAAATGTGATGTCCAGTGCGGTCACACATCCTGGGGTGTGTAGATTTTTTATTTATTTTTTTATTTTTTATTTTTTTTTTTTAAATAAATATTGCAGCACTTTTTGAGGTGATGATCACATGTGCAGGTGAGCTTCTTGCATTGCGTTTCTTTTTAGGTAGGAAATAATTTTAAATAGGTGTACATCATATTTAATTATTGTAGTTTGTGGTGAGAGTAGGGAGCAGGTTGAGAAAAATCGGGAAAGAGAAGGGGAATAAAAGTCAGTAGGAGTCGCATGAGTGATTTGTGATCGTCGAGTCTCTGCAAAAGTGAAAGGGAACGTTTACAGGACTGTAGTGAGACCTGCAATGTTCTACGGTTTAAAGACAGTGGCGTTGTCAAAAAGACATGACAAGGAAGCAGAGGTGGCAGAATTGACGATGTTGAGATTGAGAGTGACTAGGATGGACGATTAGAAACTAGTGTTTTAGAAGGACTGCACATGTAGGATGTTGTTTGGAGACAAGGTAAGGGAGAATAGGTTGAGATGGTTTGGACATGTGCAGAAGAGGGACATGCAGTATATTGGTAGAAGAATAGAGAAAGAGGAAGACAAAGGAGGAGGTTTATGGATGTGCTGAGGGAAGATATGCAGGCAGTTGGGTTGAAAGGCAGATGTAGAGGACAGGGTAGTGTGGAGAAGAGTGATCCGCTAATGGGAGCAGCCAAGAGGAGAAAAAGATTTGATTTTGTAAAGCTGCTTTGAGATAATGACCATTGTAAAAAGCACCATTCAGAAAAAAAAGATAGCTAAAAACTTGCCTGAGATTATATAAGGACAGATGGGTCTCTTTATTTCAAAGGCATGTTTCCTTTCTTTAATGAAGGACGAGTTAGTCTGCAACAGAAATATACACTGTTTGAGGTGACTGTCAATATTATTGTGTTAAATATTGATTTACTATTTTAGGTAAATTTATTTTGCCTTCTAATGTTCGATTTGTTTATTTTTTTGAGTGTACAGACTGAAGAACAATAAAACTTTCCAGGAGATACAGAATATAAAAAAAATAATTATGCAAATGTTGGTTTGCATTGAACAAAAGAATATTCCCTTGTTCCTCTCTTTCCGAAACCGTTTTGTTGTCTATTTGAATTGAACATTACGATGTATGAATGTAGTTTTATGTTGGTGGAGAATCAAACTAATAATTCGCTACTGTAATTACTGAGGGAATTTTAGTTTGTAGATGGTTGGTGACATTTCTCACAAACAAATATTTATAAATATTATTATAATTATGAATCCTAATTATACAATTTACAATCTGATTTGGTTTATTAAAACAGCCTGCTTTAAATGCCTTTTCTGGACCAAGTACATCAGGCGCAAATAATGAAACGGTAAGAATAATAATCAATTTTCATTCTTTGAGTTTTATGAATATGAAATGTCTTACCAAATTTATATCTTTGCCAGTTTTCTCATAGCTCCACTTCAGTGGAAGACATTGAAATAGGTAAAGTTTATTTTTAAAAATCGGAATGGAACACATTTTCAGCACAAGACAGCAAACAATTTGATGACTTTCTTTCTCAGATGAGTTTCAGTTTCCTCAAGCTGCCGGCTCGTTGATGCCTGTAAACGTACCAGTAAACATAACCTCTGCCATAAACCATGCTGAGCTGCTGAAAGCAGAGCCTGTTGCTCTTGTTCTTCCTGTAGTAAACGGATCCAAAACCAAAGATCCTTTTTCTCCGCTGCACTTGGATGAAGAGATTTTAGGAGACGATCTGGATGAGCTGCTGGATAAAGCAGTTCCAGATGACCTTCCTGGGGTAACTATAAAATCAAAATACCTTGAGCTTAAATTACTTGACCAAAGTTGATCTCCTACAAGGCGGTGTGGTGGTGTTGTTGTTAGCACAGTCACTTCACAACAAGAGGCTCCCAGGTTCGATTCCTGGGCCAGGGATCTTCCTGTGTAGAGTTTGCATGTTTTCCCCGCACACTCGTGGGTTTCCTCCTACAGTCCAAAAACATGTAGATTAGGTTGATTTGGTGATTCTAAATTGTCCATAGGAGGGAATGTGTGTGAGTGGTTGTTTGTATATGTGTGGCCCTGAAATTGACTGTTGACCTGTCCAGGGTGTACCCCCGCCTCTCACCCTATGTGTGCTGGGATAGGCACCGGCAGACCCCCGTGACCCTGAATTAGAGAATAAGCGGGTAAGATGATGAATGAATGATCTCCTACATAGACTTATAACCAATATTATTTTAGAATGCCAGATGCACACTGTCAGTGTTCAACCCTTTTTATTCACATTTTTATTATTCCTTGTTGATACCTTTTTAAGGATTAATTCACCCATCTTTCTACATGAATTTGATTGAAAAAAAGCGAATAAAGGCAGATGACTAAACGAATGAATTGGGTAAATGTAGTTGGCTGCATAGATAAATGAACTGATGGATAAATGAATTTGAATGATGGCTGGAGGGAGGAAGAATTCACTTTATTTATAATTGAAAAATATTATAATTGTAACTTACTCTGCATGTTTTTGTGCTAGTTGTCTCAGTTCACTGTGTATGCTCTCTCATATATAATCTTGGGTAGGATAACAGGGAAGTGGTAGTGCAGTGGTTCAAGTGTTGGACTGCTAATTGGAATATCAGGGTATGATAAGGATGTCTGCTAAATGCTGTAAATGTAAGAGGAGAGAGAGTGACGCTTTACCCAAGTCTAAAAGTTAGACATGTTATTTATTTTAAAAAAGGAATGTAATAGTTTTCCTGTTGTGTGTTATTCTTCACTAATCTTACATAAGATTCTTCTTATCAAATTCAAGAAGTTCTTTTATAATCAGTTTTGTTCCTATTGATTATTCTGTTCATTCTTTTACAGGTCATCCCGACAGTGTCGCCTCCTCTTTCCTTTTCCTGCAGTATGGGTACTGCATCTTCTTCTCTTCAGTCGCACCTCTACACCAGCCAGTCGATGCCCTTGGCACCACAGTACACAGTGAATCTGCCTGCCACTTATGACAAACATGAACCGTCATCCGTCTACTCGTTCAACCTGGACTCCTCCTCACAGCTGGATTCGCTGGATAGCTTGTCTATTTCAGAGTCCCAGCCAGGTGTGTGGATTAAGTGTCTCTGATAGTCAGAACACTATCATGCTTTATACCAACAATGCCTGCAACCCCTGTCTGAGTCCATTTTTACATGCAGTCCATGTTTTAATTTAAATGTATGTATCCTTAACAAATGTAAAGAACATCAATACATTTTAATGCATGTAATTCTGGCAGCATTAAATCATGCTAACGTAATAGAATGTTTGGATCCTGGAATAATTCTAGCAACGTCTGCTAAAACCTATGTCACATGTTATTCCACTTATGATTACTGGATTTAGATGTCTGAAAAGTCAGGAAGCAGTAATAGTAAAATTATATATCCTTGATTTGGAATTGATGGACACGGGACAAGTGCAGGACATAAAGTAAGACCAACAATACAAAAACAGAGACATTGACTAATAGAAAATTAATTGACAATAAAAGCGGAGATGAATTTCTGTGGTAAATATAACAGATGGACTGGTGAGCCGTCCAGGGTGTACCCCTGCCTCTCGCCCTATTGACTGGTGCCAGTCTCGCCCGCGCTGGGATTGGCACCAGCAGACCCTATGACCCCGAATAAGGGAATAAGCGTCAGAGTTCTTACACCGTTCTGTATTAATGTTAGCTTAATGGCGCCCGGAACACTGTCACTGAGCCATGTCTTCATTAGAGATGTAAACACTGCAGTCTCTAGATTAGGATTCTTTTCCTGTTCTTTTCCATAAAATTTTTTTGATTGTTTACCCCTATTGTTTGGTTTAAATTATCGTCTCTACTTTCCTTTTTCCAAAGACTTTTCACTGGAGACAGGGTTTGGACAGCATTCTTTTATGGTAAGTGCCTGAGTGTGCGAGCGCGAGTGTGTGCGAGTGCGTCTTTTCTCATTTTACTTGGTTTTCGTTGCTTTTATGAAGATGATCTGTTTCTTTTATAAACATTCATGCATATAGATGGGCACAAACGAAAGAATCTTGACAGCAGTGCAACACACGGGAATAAATTACATCCCAGAGGGCAGCTTTTTTCCACAGGAGTTTTTACCACAGACAGACATCTCCATGAACCCACTTGCTGAAAGTCATGAGTTTAGACAAGCCTGCTCTATGTGCTTTGTTAAAACCGGTAAGAGTCCGCCATGCGGTACAGCAGTGCGCACAGAGCATGCTGTATTACATAGTTCTTATTATTACGTGCAGGTCCCGGGGTACAAGAATACACTTACCAAAACAGTGACCATAAATGTAAAAAGGATTTGATGATTGGAAGAATCAAACTGTCAGAGAATCCGAAGTGGAAACTGATCCGACCAAGGCCAATCAAAAATCAGTACATGGGGCTTTATTATATATGTAAAGGTGAGTTTTACAATGTTACTGTGTCTTTTAGACAAACATCTCAAAGTGTTTTATTTGAATCTTTCTTTCTTTTTTTATTTAACTGAAAGTTAAATAAAAAACTGTATTGAGACACAAGACCAGCACATCTACATTTGGTTTTTAAACATATTTAATCCTATAATAATCTCCAACATTTCTGTAATGTCGTTCCACCAGATTGTGTGCACTGTGTAGATTTGCATTCATTCGGTTCCAATCGTATGAATGAGATTAAACACTAAAGTGGAGGTCTAGTGTTCAATCGGACTTTTAGTTCATCCCAAAGGTGTTTAGATTAAATGGGTTGAG
This sequence comes from Pseudolaguvia tuberculata, assembly GCA_026260255.1. Classification (NCBI taxonomy): domain Eukaryota; kingdom Metazoa; phylum Chordata; class Actinopteri; order Siluriformes; family Sisoridae; genus Pseudolaguvia; species Pseudolaguvia tuberculata. Next base: position 5,214 of record JAOTRA010074418.1, on the reverse strand, counting down.
TCAAAGTACAAGACATGAGCGTTCTTCTATTCCAAAACATCCAGAACACAGCATGCCTTGATTGAGACCAGGGACTTGTGTGCATAGGTATTGTCGTGTCAGATTAAACTCCTTGGATTAAGTAAAGTGTGATTCTAATGCTATAAAATTGGCCAGGTGTGTACAGCGGTTTTGTGGAATGTGTTTTTTGAATGTTTACCCATGGTCTGCTGTTCTATGATTTTAATTATACATTTTTTTTTTTTTTTTTTTTTTTTCATAAATGAAACTCCAATTATGATAGATGTTGCTAATGGAGAAGATTGTAAGTACCCTGGTCATTGCACATTTGCATACTGCCAAGAAGAAATCGACGTTTGGACTCTGGAGCGCAAGGGCTTTATCTCCAGAGAGGCTCTCTGTGATCCGAGCGGCGGCCGAGCGAACATTCATTTAACCATTTCCAAAATCCTACAGGAACAACAGGGGACATTTCTGTTCCTCTGTGAGGTGAGAATACTTATTGTTGCTACCAGAATTAGCATGTGTGTTAGCAATTAGGGGGTGTTCATTGCCTGTCATGTGTAATTTGATCCTGTGTAATTGCTCATTCAGTGCAATTCATTTGAGTGTGAATGCTGACATCCAAACACTGGTGATGATCAATTAATATACAAGAACGCAACACTGATCAAATGCAGTGATGTTTTGGGTCTGTCACTGGGCAACACAGACTTCCTTCAAAGATTTTCTATTTGGTTGAGAGCTGGAGACCAGGACCTTGAAATGCTTCTTAAGAAGCAAGCCACTCAGTCATTACCCGGACAGTGTGTTTGGAATCATTGTCATGCTGAAAGACTTAGCTCTGTTTCATCTTCAATGCCCTTGCTGATGGAAGGAAGTTTTCAAAAAAATTGAATGATACATGGCCCCATTCAATCTCTCCTTTACGTGGATTAGTCGTTCTGGTCCATTTGCAGAAAAACAACTCCAAAGCGTGATGTTTCCACTTCCATGCTTCACAGTAGGTATGGTGTTCTTTGGATGCCACTCAGCATTCTTTCTCCTCCAAACCCAATGAGTACCAAAAAGGTTTCTTTTGGTTTCATTTTGCCATTCAACATTCTCCCAATCCTCTTCTGGATCATTCAAATGCTCTCTAATAAACTTTAGACGGGCCTGGACATGTACTGGCTTAAGCAGGGGGACACGTTTGTTATTGATGGTAACCTTTGTTACTTTGGTCCCAGCTCTCTGCATGTCATTCACTAGGTTCCCCGTGTGGTTCTGAGATTTTTGCTAACATTTTTGTCCTTACGGGGTGAAATCTTGAAGATCGTGCCATTAATACAGGTAATTGGTAGAGGACAAAGGAGCCTCTTACATAAATAGTTACCGGTCTGTGAGAGCCAGAAATCTTAATAATTTGCATATTTTTTATTTTTCCAAATTTTTTTGGATTGTTTAAAATCAGACAATGTGATTTTTACAGGCCTCTCTCATCTTTTTAAGTGGGAGAACGTGCACAATCTGTAGCTGACTAAATACTTTTTTTTGCCCCGCAGTAGTAAGCATGTTTAATGCAGTGATTCCGTGAGTTTACCCAATGACAATGAAATTTTAATGATGGGGTTTATTGTAATGATGGGTAAGAGACAGAATATCAACTGAAACATCCAGAAAACATTTTTCAACAAATTATTAATTGATTTGCATTTTTATGAAATAAATAAATGTTTGATCCTCTATAAATCAGCAAGGTTTCTGTTTCTCAATTGTCTCAAATAAGACTCTTTCTCAATATAAAGAGATTTTAAGCTCTCTACTATGTCCATGAACAAAGAGCTGTCCACAGATGTTCAGGACTAGAATGTAGATGTACACAAGGCTAGAATGGGCTACAAGACCATCGTGAACCAGCTTGGTGTGAAGGTGACAACAGTTGGTGCAATTATTCTTAAAAGGAAGAAACGTGAAATATTTGTCAATGCCAATCTCTCTGTCTGGGACACCATGCAAGATCTCACCTTGTGGAGTTTCAGTGATCATGAGAACAGTGAGGAATCAGACCAGAACACTATTGGAGGAACTTGTCAATGATCTCAAGGCTAAAACACCAAGAAAATCATTGGTAGCACAATACAACATGAAGCACTAATTCCGCAGTGCCCACATTTTTTTAAATGTGTTTTTTGCTGGACATTTTTTGTTGTTGCACTGTTTCTGCTACTGCTACTAATTAGTCTATGATTAGTCTAATTAGTTACTATTAGACTAATCATTTTATTGTCAATAGGCAAACATAGAAAATCAGATGGGGGGCTTTCTTTTTTTCTTTTTTATTGCTCACTATATGACTTCTGTATATTTTTTACAATCCAAATAATTAAGAAAAGACTGCAATGCAATATTTTAGTTTAAACACATCCTTTTATTGTCTAAATTAAAAAAATAGTTTTTTGGAATTTAAACAAGGTTACATTTAAAATAATACCCATAATGTAGATCAGCTTACAAATCAGGATTCAAACTTTAGCACTAACATGCTGTTAATACAAGGTCCTTAAGCAAGGCCTTAACTCTTTCTGATCCATAGGCATTGTATGGTTAACCCTTTGCTGTAACCCTAACTTAAACTAAAAAGATAATTTATTTCAGTTGTAATTTATGATATGTAAAATCAATTCTTCTATTGTTACACATTTCTATTCGTACAAGAACTGCAGTAAACACAACTGAGCAGACAATCATTTTTTTCCACCAAATTAACTTTTTGGAAATGAACCAGTCACCATATTTGATTCAGTGCCTATAAAATAGAGCGGTTAAGGGAGACGCAGTGATAGACTTTGCTCTTTTCTGTTACTGTAAAGTATGAATTTTAATGTAATCATATGACCTCTAAAACGTGCGATCTGATTAATTTTTTTTTAGGTTTGCTTTGATCACAAGCCGAGAAAAATCAGCAAACCTGGTGTTTGCTCTCATCAAATGAAAACACATGGAAGTGATCAGAATCAGTAAGCATCTTTAGTCAAACTTACCGACATTTATACGGTATAGGTAGTGGTAGAAATAAATTAGTTTTAGCCACCATTTTGATGTAATCATCTGACGTACGAAGTAATTGTAAGTTGTATATTGTTTAACCTGGTGGAGGATTTAACAAGTGATATTTAACCTCCAATGTTTCATGTATTTAGTTTGTCTGATCAGTATCAGGTGATATTGTTAAAAATCTCTAACCACTCCTGACCACCAGTTTTATATTTCCATCAGGTGCCTTGTCCATCTATTGAGAAGCCCAATGCTAAAATACTCCAAAATTCGCCAGTATCATTCCCAGTGCCAGCTGGACCTGTGTAGGCACGAGGTGCGCTACGGCTGCCAACGAGACGATTATTGTTATTTTGCCCACAGCTTTGTCGAGCTTCAAGTTTGGATAATGCAGCGTGATCAAGGTGAGTCCATGGATCTATATTGGGTTATTATAATATAGAAGGTATTTGTAGCTCAGTGGTTGTTCAGAGCTGAACATTTTAGGCTGCATTTACACTGCAGGTCTTGATGACATCACAGTTTTGTCTGTAAGATTTTTATTTAGATTAACTTGCTTACATAATCTTTTAAAACTGACTCCTATACCGTATCTGCATTGACACTTTACACAGCCAAACATCACAATGTAGACTAACTGGCTGGTAAATGAAGTAAATATAGTAAAATTAGTGAAATATTTAGTATTTTGCTTCTATGTCATATTTAAAGGTTGGCAAGTAAATACTGCCTTTGTTGCAGCCTAAACGAATGTAGCATTAAGGCGGCAAGTTTTTTTTTTTATATTTTAAATTTTATTTCATTTTCTTGAGTATTGCTTATTCACTGATGGGTAATAAACCAATCTGTCTGCTTACATGACACTTTAATAAACGTTTCCGATTCATATCTGATTTACTGTATATATATATATATATATACATGTGTGTGAATAAAAGAGAAGGCAGTGGAGTGGTGAGGTTGCAGGGAGAAGAGGTAGTGAAGGTGGAAGAGTTCACGTACCTGTGGTCAACAGTGCAACGTAATGGGGAGTGTGTTAGAGAAGTGAAGAAAAGAGTGCAGGCAGGATGGAGTGAGTAGAGATGAGTGGCAGGAGTGATTTGTGATCGGCGAGTCTCTGCAAGAGTGAAAAGGAAAGTTTATAGGACTTTAGTGAGACCAGCACAATTACTGTTTAGAGACAGTGTCGTTGTCAAAAAGACAGGAGGCGGAGCTGGATTTGGCAGACTTGAAGATTTTTTTATTGGGAATGACGAAGAGAGACAGGATTAGAAAAAAGTTTATTAGAGAGACGGCGCATGTAGGATGTTTTGGAGACAAGGTGAGGGAGGCTAGGTTGAGATGGTTTGGACCTGTGCAGAGGGATATGCAGTATATTGATAGACGAATGCTGAGGATGGAGGTGCCGGGCAGGAGGAAAGGAGGAAGACCAAGGAAGAGGGTTATTGATGTGGTGATGAAAGACATGCAGGTAGTTTGGGTGAAAGAGGCAGATGTAGGTCTACTAAAACCCCAACATCTGATGACCACATAACCCCCACTTTCACTGATGTCTATAACGCACTGAGCCGGATTAATGCACTGAAGGCTGCTGGCCCTGACTGCATTCCTGGACGTGTGCTTGGAGCAGGTGCTGCTTGCAGGGGTCTTTAGATATTTTCAATCTGTCCCTTGCATAGGCAATTGTACTAGAGTGCTTTAAGATACCTCCATAGTGCCAGTGCTAAAATATTCATCCCCGACATGCCATAATGATTACCGCTCTGTAACACTGACACTCAGTCATGAAGTGCCTGTCCCCCACATTGGACCCACACCAATTTGTCTACCGTAGCAAAAGGAGCGCAGACAATGCTGTATCCACAGCACTGCACTGCACCGTGTACTCTCTCATCTGGAAAACAAGAACACCTACATTTGAATGTTGTTTGTTGACTTCAGCTCAGCTTTCAACACAGTCATTCCCTCCAAGCTAATCAAACTTTTGAAACTTTGAATCAGTATCCCTCTCTGGATTTTGGACTTTCTGACCAACAGACCTCAATCACACTCAATACTGACTCACCACAGGCGTGTGCACTGAGCCCATTCCTCTATTCCCACTCCGTGTGTGTGTGTGTGTGTGTGTGTGTGTGTGTGTGTGTGTGTGTGTGTGTGTGTGTGTGTGTGTGTGTGTGT
>JAOTRA010074393.1:0-13720 GCA_026260255.1 Pseudolaguvia tuberculata | reverse complement strand
ATATACAGTTTAAAAAAAACCACCCAAATCTCAGAACACGAGAGTCCAAAAACACGCAATACTCCTTATTAACCCACACCTGAGCTACCGGCGAGTCACCTTAAATATTACATCATCGCCCTGGTAACCTAGTTGCAAGGACGACAACGCCAAACATATATATGAGGCGCTTTGACATCTGGCGCTGCATGAGGGCGGAGCCTCGTTTGCTGACTCTGCGTGAGGAGCGGAGCCCAGTTCGCCGCCTTACACACGCAATCAAGCTATCCCATACTTTCAGATATGCAGGTTTCTGAACTGAGCGCTGATAACAACTTTGGTTGTCCTTGTCCTTTATACTCACAGAACAGTTTTCAACTTTGCTGCAGTCAATTTTTAATAATCCTTGACTAGAGAATATGCCTGAGCTTCTGAGATAATGTTTAGATACGGCTACTTTTTTTACCTTGGAGTTTTAGCCGGCAACGACGAATGTCACGGTGTATTGTGTTCACTGAAAATGTTTTCTGGAAGTCCATGTTGTGATTTCCATTACAGTAGCATTTCTGTATGTGATACAGTGCCGTCTAAGGACCAGAAGATCACAGGCATACAGTATGGTCTTCCAGCCTTGACCCTTACACACTGAGATTGTTTCAGATTCTCTGAATCTTTGGATGATATTATGCATTGTAGATGATGGTAATAATTTATACCCTTCTCATCTGCTGCTTATCTTGATATCTGAGAGACACTGCCACTCTGAGATGTTCTTTTTATACTGTGTCTCAACGTTTTTGGAATCGGGTTTGTACACAGTAAACAACATGATAAACTATACAATAAACAACATAGTAAATTACATAATAACCCAACACACATAATAAACAAAATAAACAACACAAAAACGATGAAAAACAAGAAACAGCATAATAAATGACACAATTGTTACGTCTTCAGATGTATATCGTTTTGGGTTATGTGTTGTTCCTACATATGTTATGTTTTTGACATTGTGTGCAGTCTCTCTCTCTTTTGCTATGTCCTGTTCTCTCCCTCTCTCCTCATTAAGCAGAGCTTAATTGGGACCAGCTTCAGGTGATTGCGTGGTCTGGGGACGCCTTAAATACGGAGAACCAGCGCAGAGTCAAGGAGCTTCTGTTGAGCGTGTGGCTAAGCTCCTTGGTTGTCATTTGTCTCTTTGTTCTAAATCTGTGTGAAATATTGCGTAGTGAATAGCTTTGGTGGTGGTTATTTAAAGTTGTGTGTGGTTAAGTGCTGTGTCCCATTCTTTATTTCATTTCCTTTCTTTATGATATTTGTCGCATTCACCGTCACGATTGTAAATAGATTTCATTGGTATTATTGTATTATTCATTATTTGTATTATTAAGCGAGTAGGTTTGGGATCGCCTTTTTGTTTGATTAACTTTTCTCCTGGTTTTGGTCAGTTAGGGAGATAGGGAAGGACGTTTGTATTTTCTTTGAGTGTTGTTTCTTTTATAGGTAATTTAGCTGGGTTTTCTTCTTAGTTAGTCTTAATTTTTGTTTGATATTTTGGACTTGATCCTCCTCTGAAGACTTCGATTAAAAGAATTAGAACTCCAATTAAAGAAGCAGAAGTATGAAACAAATTGATCAGGATATCAAGTTACGTAAACTAGATATAGAAGTTCAAATGTAGCACAGTAAACCAGTTCCATTACTGCACACTGCACCTCCTTCCAGTAGTAATGAGGTTGGGCGACCTGACTTCGATGTGAGTAAGTACATTAAACTTGTTCCTCTTTTGTGTGAAACTGAAGTAGACTTGTACTTTGTGGCTTTTGAACGGGTTGCAGTTAAATTAAAATGGCCTAGAGAGATGTGGGCATTGATGTTGCAATGTAATCTTGTTGGCAAAGCACAGGAAGTTTGTGCAGCTTTGCCAATTAAAGATTCAATAAATTATGATGTGGCGAAATTGGCTGTTTTGCGAGCTTATGAACTGGTACAGGAGACTTATCGACAAAGGTTGAGGGCATGTTCAAAGACAGGAAAGCAAATGTTTGTGAAGTTTGCATGTGAAAAGAAAGCATTATTTGAGAAATGGTGTCTTTTGAACCAAAATTGTGACACTTGAGGATTTGTGATTGTGACTTGAGGATTTTAAAAACTGTTTATCAGAGAGTATTGCGGTGCATTTAAGCAAGCAGAAAGTTTCCACATTATCCAATGCTGAAATTTTTGCGATGAATTTGTGCTTGAACATAAAACTAAATTTTCTCCTCCGGGTGTTCAAAAGGTTAGCAAAGAATTGCTATTGAGGTACGGAAAGAGAGCTGAAACGACACTTTTAGACCTGTAAAGGAACTAAGACACTTTAAAACGACCTGATAGAAATAGTGTTTGTTTCTATTGTCTTGATCCTGGTCACATGATACCAAACTGTAAAGTGTGGCAGCAGAAAGTAGGTGCTATGCCTAAAGGGGTAGCATTTATCTCAGTCTCAGAACAGGTGAGTTCATGTTCAAATCCTACTACCTTCAATTCCTACAGATGGTTCTGTTGTTAGAACTATTGTAATGTTAAGAGATACAGGGTCCGCACAGTCAGTCATCCTGGAAAGTGCACTGCCGTTTTCAGAAAAATCATATACCGGTAACAATGTGCTTGTGGTATCGAAATGGGCTGTACTTCAGTACCGCTGCATACTATTCATCTGAAGTCTGATCTTGTGTCTGGTACTGTAAGCATCGGGGTGCATTCACAGTTACCTGTAGAGGGAGTAGAGATGATCTTAGGTAATGATCTGGCTGGAACTAAAGTTTTTCCCTATCCAATTGTTTTGCAATGATATTATTGCCAAATATGATTCTTTGCCACAGTTCTGTTATTTTCTCCTCATGCGCTGTGACTCGTGCACAGGAAAGGAAACTTGATGATGTGATTGATCTTTCCAGTTCATTCTTGGTTTCATCGCCAGAGAACAGAGTGTAAATTGTTTGTTCAACCGCAACCATTCCAGGATAGTGCAGGGTTGAAGGAAAATGATGCTTCTCTACAAGTGAGTAAGGAACAGTTAATTGCTGCTCAAAAAAATTATGTATCGCTGAGTGAGTGTATTAGCGCTGCTGCAGACCGAACACAACCTTCAGATGCACCAGTAGGTTATTGTTGGGATGATCGTGTGCTAATGCGCTGGTGGAAGCCATTAGACCCTGAACGTGAAGGGGTTTATCAAATTAATCTCCCTACTGGCTATCATACACAGATTCTGAAACTGGCTCATGAGCATATTTGCTCAGGGCACCTTGTGGTTACAAAAACTCATGATTGCATTGCTAGACATTTCTTTTGGCCTAGGATGAAGTCTTCAATTGTACCTTGGAAAACAAGTTGGGCAATGCCAAGTGAAACCTGTTGAAGCTATTGCGTTTCCTTCACCAACGAATAAATGTGAGTTGTCGTTTTTTAGGAATGACCGGGTATTACAGGGGGTTCTGTAGGAACTTTGCCTCAGTGGTTGCGCCCTTAGCTTGACGCAAAAGTTTGTGTGGGATGAAAAGTGAGTCTGCTCTTTGCTCTGCTAAAGATTCAATCTTTATTCAAGCTCCAATCGCAGTACCGTTTTCAAGCTGATGATGCTGCCATTGAACATCCTGTCAGTTATTTTTTCAAAGGAAACTTTGGCATTAATAATACCCGTAAAGCACCTTAACTCTGACATAAGAGACCAAAATGTTAACGACAATATGATTACCAAACTCCAACCAATGGTTAATGAGATGTGCACTGACTGTAGAGGAGTTTAATTTGGACATACGTTATCAGAAAGGTGTAGAAAATGTTGTAGCCAATGCATTGTCCAGAGCTTGAAATTTAAATGGTCTCTATAGTGATATGAATTTGCGTTATTACAAAACTAGGTTTTGTAACTAAGGGTGAGGGATTCTGTGTTGTGCCTGCATATGTTATGTTTTTGACATTGTGTGGAGTCTCTCTTTTGCTATGTCCTGTTTCTCTCTCTCTCTCTCTCTCTCTCTCTCTCTCTCTCTCTCTCCTCATTAAGCAGAGCTTAATTGGGACCAGGTCTGGGGACGCCTTAAATACGGAGAAGCAGCGCAGAGTCGAGGAGCTTCTATTGAGCATGTGGCTAAGCTCTGTGGTTGTCATTTCTGTCTCTGTCCTTAATCTGTGTAAAATATTGCGTTGTGAATAGCTTTGGCGGCGGTTATTTAAAGTTGGGTGTGTTAAGTGCTGTCACATTCTTTATTTTATGTCACATTCACCGTCACGTTTGTAAATAGATTTCGTTGGTATTTTTGTATTATTCGTTATTTGTATTCGTTTTTTGAAGCGAGTAAATTGGGGATTGCCTTTTCATTTGACTAACTTTTTTCCTGGTTTTGGTCAGTTAGGGAGATGGGGAAGGATGTGTTCTTTGATAGGTTATTTAGCTGGGTTTTCTTAAGTTTTGTTTATTTTGGCTTTGAATCCACTGGCTCCAGGAGTACTTGACCATGGCAGAGGGTATGTAGGAACCGACATATCTCTTGGATCTTCTGCTCTGTTTGACCATTGGTTTGGGGGTGGTAACTTAATGAGGGACTAACAGTAACCCCCGAGGAAGGAGAGGAAGGCTTTCCAGACTCTAGCGATAAACTGGTGTCCCTGGTCAGAAACTATCTTCTGGGATGCCAAAATATCTGATATGGTTGAAGAGCATTTTTGCGGTCTCCCTGGCAGTGAACAGTTTTCTAAAGGGAAGCAGACGGCATGATTTAGAAAATCTGTCCACTAAGACCAGAATGCAAGTGTTAGCTTGTGACATTAATAGATCGGTCATCTGAAATCCACCCCTAAATGAGACTATGGGCGATTCTGTATGGGAAGTGGATGTAGTTTTCTGACCGGTCGGGTCCTTGGGCTTTTCAAAACTGCACACATCTTGCAACCCCTCATGTATGTCCTTATTTCCATTGCCATGTTGGGCCACCAGAAGGAATCTGATATGAGCGAGAGGGTGGTGTTAACCCTGGGTGGCCTGTGGTGTAATGAATGAGTGCGTTGTCGGAACTCAGAGCCCATCTCTGAGCAGACACATCAGTAGGTGTAGCTGACAGTAGATAGACCAAATTCAATTGTCAAAGAAAATAATAAACTTAAAATAATGAAAATTCTTGAGTCCAAGGTGCGAAGAGCAAAAAACTCCAATTTATTGCAGTCAGAAAGCATTCACAGGATCCAAAGAAGGCAATCTTTCCAACAATAAATGGCACAAGTTAAAAGAAAAACTATCCAAACAATGCAAGTTCCCAAAAGATTGCAAATCCCTTCACAAATCTGTCCCCTTTCATACTCTTGAAGCTTTAGTCCCACCCTCTTATAGACCAATGGACTTCCATTATGTTTATATTATCCAATCCAGTTTTGCCAAATTCCCATTATTTTCAAATTTACCCAATCAGGCTCCTCCTTTAGCGATGCAGTTACTATTATTTCCGGTTTTTTCTTAATTGTGACGCAGGCTACCCTAGTGATGCAGGCCCTACTGTTTGGTGGCTGTCCTGTAATTTTCCATTAAAACCAAGTATAATATGGTTGTTGTTTTTTTTTTTTTAAATAATGATACACATATAAGTCCCCCTCTCTTCCGGATTTTTTAGACTTTGCTTGTTTGCAACTCAAGACTGCGGATTTTTTGGACATATTAACCACCCAAAATGCGCAAGTTTTTAATTTTATTTACTCTTCTCTTTTATATATGTTTTATGTATTTTTGTTGTTTGAACTTGTTCTAAAATATATTTGTGAAATCACCTGTTCAGTTAAATTCTTTAAGGATTTTATCAGTTCACACTAGAATCACTTATTTTATATTCTTTTATATTCTGATTATTTTAATTAAATATTCAAGTTCACAGTTAGTAATTAACTACATTTCAAGTCAGTATTTTTATAGAACACCATGACAAAGTGGTTCACACTTATTTTATGTTCTTCTCTATGTTTCTAGCATGTTTGACTGCTACACGTAAGGAATTCATCCTGCGAGTGTGGCATTCTCAACTGACTGTTTTAACTGGGGAGATTGTTATTTTTCTGGACCAATTTGAAAGCAAATACTTCAGCAGTGTGCCTTGTCTTTCCACCCAAACCTGTGATGTCACAGTGCAGACTGATCCTGCCATTCTCCCCTCAACCTGTGATGTCGGAGTACATGCCTTCTCCTGATGCCACCGGAAACTCTGGGCCTTCAGGAGTTAAAAATCTTTGCAGACAATTCCCACAATTTAACAGTGTGTCTCCTCTTCCCATACTATCACCACCCCTGTTTTTGGATGACAACTCTGGCCCCTCCCCCAAGTCGTCTCCAGGCCTTAACCCATGTCCTCTCCCACTGTTGCTACCTCTGAAGACATCATTCCAATTGACTAGTAAAGGGGCTCTTTCAATAAAGATATTCCCTTTCAGTACCACTGTGTCTCTAATGTCATTTTTGTATTAGTATTTTTATTCTGGTTAGTTTTTAGTTTAAAACTCAGTTAATTTTATCTAGTTTTTGAAGATCTCTGATAGCACACTGTCTGTTTTTAGTCTATTCTTCATCACATTTAGTTCCCTTTCATTCCTTTATTTTAGTCCTACGCCTAATATGTATATGTTAGTTAGTTTATGATTAATTTTTCATCAAACTATATATCTGTGACATGCGAGCTGTATGAGCTCCAGATGTAGCTGGAGGCCACCTGGTTATATAAGCAGACCATGCCCAAAATGGCCGCCATAGAGATGTCAGAATTCGGGCGAGGGTGCCCTCCAAGCGATCCTCCAAGGGCACAGTCCTTACAGAACCCCCCCCTAGGAACGCCTCCTGGCGGTCTTCTAGGGCGCCCCCTCGGGCGTGGACCTGGAAGGGTCGGGTGACAGGCATGAAACTCTCGCAGCCTAGATGGATCCAAGATGTCCGACGCACGCACCCAGGATTGCTCCTCAGGGCCATAGCCCTACCAGTCCACCAGTCATTGTAAGCCCCCATGCCGTCTCCTAGAATTGAGGATCTCCTTCACGGTGTAGGCTAAACCATCCTCCAACTCAATGGGGGCTAGAGGTTCAGGCTGCGAATCCCTGGGGCCACTCGCCGAGACGCAGCCTATATGATACCTCGTTTACTCGCTTGATCACTTTGTAGGGCCCAATGAACCTGGGGCTGAGTTTCTTGCAAGGGAGCTTGAGCCGCAGATGCTGTGTCGACAGCCAGACACGTTGGCCGGGTAGGTACTCGGGGGCCAGCTTACTGCGTTTATCACTCTGCTTTTTCTGGGTACTCACAGCTCTCCCCAACCGCACATAAGCTTCTTCCCATACTTGCGCACTTCGCTGATACCAATCCTCTACTGAAGGAACTGTAGATGGCTCGGCCATCCACGGAAATAGGGGAGGCTGGTACCCTAGAACGCATTGGAAAGGCGTCAGGTTAGTAGCAGAGTGACGGAGAGAGTTTTGCGCATACTCAGCCCAGGGCAGAAATTCACTCCACCGCTGCTGCTCCCTAGAGCTGTAGGTACGCACATACCGCCCCAACTCTTGATTTAGGCGCTCTGCTTGTCCGTTGGACTGCGGGTGGTACCCCGAGGTCAGACTCACATTGATGTCCAGCCTTTTGCAGAATGCCTCCCAGACCCTTGAGGTGAAATGAGGCCCTCTGCCAGACACAATGTCCTCAGGTAACCCGTAAATCCTGAAAACATAATCAAATAGCAGGTTAGCGGTTTCAGAGGCCGAAGGCACACCTTTCAGGGGAAGTAACCGGCAGGACTTGGAAAATCTATCAATTATAGTTAACACCGCCGTGTGACCTTCTGAGGGCGGTAGATCCGTGACAAAATCTATAGCTAAGTGTGACCAGTGGCGTTGAGGAATAGGCAAAGGGTAAAGAAGCCCCTCAGTCAGGTCCAGAGTTCTCCCGACACCAGGATGTCCCGCGCTTAGTGAAGTGTGGGCCCAGGCTATTAAGCGTTGCCTATAGTCGGCCGGTACGTACCCCTGCGCAGGAGTACCCCTGCGCGCATAAATGGCCCGAATGACTGCAATACATGCAGAGCCCAAGTTGTTTGCGGCGTCTCTTTTCAGCTGCAGTAAGCTTATACGCCCCAATTTGCATGGGCTCTTCATCTGACTTATGGCAGGGCTGCAGGGGTGTGGTCGGTGTTGTAGTCTCCGCAGGGGCAATTGAATGGTTGCGCATAAGGTTGTCCACTCTAATCGCGCGCTGAACAAACTCCGTGAAAGAATCGGACTCGCCGCAACACACCATCTCCGCTTGTAACTCGGGTCGAAGCCCTTCTTTGAACAGGGTCTTTAATGCAACATCATTCATACCACTCTGTGCACCCAAGGTGCGGAAAGTAATAGCATAATCGGCTGCTGATTGCTCGTTCTGTTTTAGTCGGTAAAGGCGCGTAGCGACATCAAGACCGCCAGCGGGGTGCTCAAACACTTCTTGTAGCTGAGAGATAAAACGCTCACTGGAAGTCCGTATGCGCTCGTCCGGCTCCCATACTGCGGTTGCCCACTCCAGAGCACGATCAGAAAGCAGCGATATAAGGAAAGCACATTTTTTCTCCTCAGAGGTAAATCGCGATGATTGCTCCATAAAGTACATTCGCACTGGTGGACAAAACCCCGGCATTGGTTGGGGTCTCCGCTGAATTTATTGGGTAGGGAGGTCGGCGCGGGATAAGAATGCGTAGTTTGAGGAGGCTGGTGGTGCGCCGAAGAAGATAGGGTTAGAGCGCGCACCTGCTCCTGAATCCCATGTATAATTTGGGCTTGTGAGTTCAGGGCAGCCAGTAAATCCTCCAATGTCCTGATCTCTGCTGGATTCGTGGGGGGCGAAGTATTATGTGACTTGCGAGCTGTAGGCAAAGAAGAAGAATCCATTGTGCAGTAAAACAGGAGTTTATTGGGAAAGAGGGAAGAGGAAGGCAAACAATCCGAAGGGCAATCCAAAAGAGAAGTCAATGTCCAGAGCAAAGTCAATAATCCAATAGTCTTAGATTCAGAGGATAACAAACGCTTAGCAAGGCCTAGGGCAACAATACTTCGCAAAGATCCTTTAGAGGCCACCTGCTTATATAGGCGGACCACGCCCAAAATAGCCGCCATAGAGATGTAATGTCAGAATTCGGGCGAAGGCGCCCTCTGCAGGCGATCCTCCAAGGGCACAGTCCTTAAACTATCTCTAATTGTTCACGCCTATTTGCTCACGCTGCCCTTATTTCTAAGAATTTTTCCAACAGCGAGACATTGATATCAGGTTACATATTGTTTACCAGCAGGGCAGCTCAGCGGAGTTGACTAAGGCGGAGCAGGAGTGGAACATTCTATGGGACTGACTATTATGGCAAGGGGAATCAATGGTTCACCTTTCGCCTCGGATTCCTCCTCCTAACTAAACTGACGAGACAGAGCATCAGCAAGAGTGTTCTTAGAGCCGGGACAGTAAGAGATTGTAAAATTGAATTGGGCGAAGAACAGGGCTCACCTAGTGGGGATTAAGTTTTTTTGCCTCCCTTAAATAATGCTAATTTTTATGGTTGGTGATGACGATAAACAGGTGTCTGGCCCTTCAGCCAATGGCGCCACTCCTCCAGTGCAAGCTTGATGGCTAGTAGCTCCCGGTTACCTATATCATAGTTTTGCTAGGCTGGGCTAAATTTTTTGGAAAGGATTGCACATGGGTGTGGGGTATAAGAACCTGCCTGTCTCTGGGATAGGACAACCCCTGCTCCAGTTGACAAAGAATCCTCTTCCACTAAGAATGGTCTGTCAGGTTCTGGGTGAGTGAGGATAGGTGCGGAGGTAAAGGTTAGCGGAAGGCTCCCGGGCTTCTGGTGTCCACTTTAGGGAGGATGGTTTACCCTTAAGTAGGCTGTTTAAGGGTAAAGCTAATAGGTTGAAATTTCTGATGAACCTACGGTAAAAGTTTGCAAAGCCTAAAAATTGCTACAACTGTTTGATGGTCTTGGGTTCTGACCAGGATGTGACAACATCCACCATCCGAACTCCTTCTTGACAGCCTAGGAAAGAGACAGAAGAGGTGTGGAATGTACACTTTTCTGCTTTCAGGGAATGTGACGCTGGTGATTCCCCTCATTCTGGGAGTAAATTAAGATATCATTTATATGCACTATGACAAATTTATGTAGGAACTTCATGAACAAAGTCCTGGAACATGGACGTTAACTAATCCAAGGCATTACCAAATATTCATAATGACTAGTAAAGGTGTTATGATTTTCATAGGTGTGATGAAGGCAGTTTTCCCCTCTTCACCCCTCATGATCCGAAAAAAAAGGAAAGTCCTTTCTCTCTCTCTATATATATATATAAAACCTCACACCACCTCCTTATTTCATGAGAGAGAGAATATTTTTTTTTACTTTGCTTTATTTAAAAAAAGTAAACCTAACAAAGAAAGCGGGAAACGTGGGAAGTGGTAGCCTAGTGGTTAAGGTGTTGGACTAATATCAGGAAGACTGGGGTTTGATTCCCACCTCCACCAAGCAACCACTGTGGGACCTCGAGCAAGGCCCTTAACCCACAATTGCTCAGTTGTAAAAAAGAGACCAAAATGTAAGTTGCTCTGGATAAGAGTGTCTGCCAAATGTTGAACTGTAACTGTAACTGAAAGAAAAACAGATTCTGTTTGTGAACGGAAGGGACAGTTCTATGTATTATAATAATAAGTGGGTTAAAGATGAATGAATTAATTATTATATGATTAGGCCACGCCCACAAAGCCAAATACAAGCTTTTACTGTGTGGGCTTGTGTGTGTGTGTGTGTGTGTGTGAGAGAGAGAGAGAGAGAGAGAGAGAGAGAGAGGGATATTTTAGTAACGTAAACAATATTTTACTTCATGTTGCGTAAGATTCAGCAGCCCTCAAGCACAGAAAACAAAGTTTTGAAGTTTAAACCACATATTAAAATAAAATTATATTAGTTCTCAGATGAATTTCACAATCTTTCAGGTGTGTGTGTGTGTGTGTGTGTGTGTGTGTGTGTGTGTGTGTGTGTGTGTGTGTGTGTGTTTGTGTGTGTGTGTGTGTGTGTGTGTGTGTTTGTGAGTGTGGGGGGGCTCTATCTCTTCTCTGGACACAGGAACAGAAATAGCCCCTTTAATGAGCTCACTTACACTCCATAAAAAGTTTATACTCCCGCTGTCCTCTTTACCCAGCATGCATCTCTCTCACCCTGACTCTTTTTCTTTATTTCACTTTGTTTTTTCTGCGTCTCTAATTAGAAAAATTTCACCTCCTTCCTTAGAATCATTTATATAATAAACCTGCAAAAAACCTTTTCATAATTTAATCCAAAAGTAATGACTTCTTTAGGCAACGATACACCCCCCCCCCACACTCACACACGCGCGCACGCACACACGCACACACACGCACACACACGAAGTGATTCTGCCGCCCTCTTTTGGTAACAAATATATTCACATTTAAGTACGCCAAACTTCTGGATGTTAAACTGCAAAAAGTATTCATTTGTATATTTATTTTAATGATCCTATAAAAAATGATCCTGTAAAAAGTTGTCGATTATATTATAGTTTATATACTTTTTATTTTTGCATTATTATTTCTTCTTCTTTTTTTCCTTTCGGCTAGGAATGTAGTGGTTGTGACATCTGGAAAGGGAAAGGAAGACAAAGATACCTGTTGATGGAATGAAGATGTGCAAGAAAGTAAAAGGAGAAATAGGTTGGTGAAACAGAATTTGGATCTGCAGAGAGATGAGAAAAGTAGGCAGGAGTATAAGGATAAGTCCCCATGGGTGATGTTGTTTGCGGATGATATTGTGATTTGTGGTGAGAATAGGGAGCAGGTTGAGAAGAATCTGGAAAGGTGGAGGTATGCCCTGGAGACAAGGGGAATGAAAGTCAGCAGGAGTAAGACTGAGTACATGTGTGTGAATGAGAGGGAAGGCAATGGAGTGGGGAGGTTGCAGGGAGAAGTGGTAGTGAAGGTGGAAGAGTTTAAGTACCTGGAGTCAACAGTCGATTAAGGTTGAGCTTTACCTTAAGACATTGGTACCCGTTGCTAGTTATATGTGTCCTCCTCATCTGACTGTTCAAATGCAGGCTTTGGAATTGTGGGAAGTGGTAGCCTAGTGGTTAACGTGTTGAACCGATACCAGAAAGACCTCCACCGCCAAGCAACCACTGTGGGCTCCTGAGCAAAGCCCTTAGCCCACAATTACTCAGTTGTAAAAAAGAGACCAAATGTAAGTCACTCTGAATAAGTGAATTCTGCGCATACTCAGCCTAAGGCAAGAATTCACTCCACCGCTGTTGCTCCTTTGAACAGTACGTGCGCAGGTATCGCCCCAGTTTTACCAGAGGACTTACTCCCTTTATCTATGCTCTTTCAACATGCGGACATAATCAGATATAATGAAGTATGGATGCACCATGAGCAAAAATATATGTATGAACTGGAGAAGGGACTGAGTCTTGAAGTACAGACATTTACAGTATGTTGGTCAACATCCTTAGCACATGCGTATGTAAACCGTGGAGGACGTGCTTTTGTATTGTCATGTCATATTCAACAACAGATATACTTCACTGTTATTACAGTGTATTTCTGTGGATATGAGCTTTGGACATCACAGTCAAAATCGTTATTGTCATGGCTATGTAAATGACGTCTTGATGTCTGGTGTACTACCCATCAGACACCTGTGATGATATATTTGCTATTGTATATGCTTACATGCAAAATGAACAACTATGCAAGAAAATATGCTATAGCACAAGGCAAAACTGTGCGTATTCCACTGCCTTACTGGATTTAGAAACTGTGTCAAACACATACTTGGTACTGGAATGCTTCCCAGTGGCTAACAAACTTTGCTAAAAGTATCATCTGTATCACTTTTAGTGCACTTTATGTTTATTTTCTTTTTTCTCTTTTCTTGATTTTATTGATTGAATTTTCTATGTGAATGTACTTGTAAGAATTTATGGCGGCACTGCTCTGTTCCTCGTCTCTCATTTTACCGGCGTGTCTCAGTGGTCTCGAATCACAAGTCAGGAAATACGAGCACTCTGGGAAATAACGCATAGAAGAAACACCAGAACTTTGTCATGACAGTTTATTCATGCAGAGAGAAACAGTGGCGTTGTCAAAAAAGACAGGACAGGTGGTAGAGTTGAAGATGCTAAGATTTTCATTGGGGGTGACAATGATGGACAGGATTAGAAATGAGTTCATTAGAGGGACGGCGCATGTAGGATTTTTTGTAGACAAGGTGAGGGAGGCTACGTTGAGGTGGTTTGGACATTTGCAGAGAAGGGACATGCAGTATATTGGTACAAGAAGGTTGAGGATGGAGGTGCCGGACAGGAGTAAAAGAGGAAGACCAAAGAGGAGGTTTATGGATGTTGTGAGGGAGGACATCAGGTAGTTGGGGTGAAAGAGGCAGATGTAGAGGACATGGTAGTGTGGAAAAGAATGATCCGCTGTGGCAACCCCTAACGGAAGTAGCCGAAAGAAAAAGAAGGAAAAGAAGAACAATTTAGACTTACCAATCGACCAAGTCTGCATGTTTTTGGACTGTGAGAGGAAATCGGAGGAAACACACGCAAGCGCAGGGAGAACATGCTAATTCTGTCTGTGTGTGTGTGTGTGTGTGTGTGTGTGTGTGTGTGTGTGTGTGTGTGTGTGTGTGTGTGTGTGTGTGTG
>JAOTRA010074392.1:0-22373 GCA_026260255.1 Pseudolaguvia tuberculata | reverse complement strand
AGGGATAGGGGATGGGGTTAGGTGTAGGAGTTAAGGTTAGGGAATAAGAGTTAGCGATAGGGGATAAGGTTAGGGATGTTCTTCTTTTTGTGAGACGAGCATGCTAACCACTATACCACCGTGCCACCACACTTTATTAATATAGAACATTGAATATTGCAGTATTAATTTCCGTTGTTATACATTCATGTCTGTTACTTTTAAGTGACTTTTATTCAGGATTTTCTTTTAAAGAAACGTCAATGTGGTTGGTCTTATAGAAGTGAAAGCAGATCCTCAGAACATTGGATGAATGAAAGGATGAATGAATGAATGAATGTTTAATAGATAAATTATTAATTCTTTACACAAGACGCATAACCCACAGCTAATCAATAAATTCAACTCATTCCCTTTTTCTGCCATTTATCAAAATGTGCTCCACCTGAATTCACATGCTTTCATACTATATAATAAATGCTATAGTATGAGAGACGAGTAGTATATCTCTTAGTATGTTTAATACAGTACGCGGAATCACCAATCCTATTTTTCCAGTATGCATTAAATGTACACGTTACATACTTTACAGGAAAGTTGAACATGGGGAGGCGAGTCGGTGTAGAGGTTAGCACAGTCGCCTCACAATAAGAGATACCGGATTCGATTCCTGGGCCTGGATGTTCTCCCCGTGATTGTGTGAGTTTCCTCCGGGTACTCCAGCTTCCTCCCACCATGCAGATTAGGTGGATTGGTGATTGTAAATTGTCCATAGGAGTAAATGTGTGTGTGTGTGTGTGTGTGTGTGAATGGTTGTTTGTCTATGTGTTGCCCTGAGATGGACTGGTGACCTGTCCAGGGTGTACCCCCGTCTCTCTCCCTATGTGCGCTGGAATAGGCGCCAGCAGACCCCTGTGACCCCGAATTAGGGAATAAGCAGGTAAGAAGATGAATGAATGAATGAATGAAATTTGAACAGATATAAAATAAAATTTGTACTGCTATGATGTTATATGACTATATCAAAATAGCAGATGTTGTATGTCCGAAATATATTTATACTACCTGTAACCATACTATGTACAACATTCTTTTTTTATTGGTTATAAAAGTCGACATTTGCTTAAATGTAGTACATACTTACATAGTATACACTTTTGGACAGAGTCAATCATTGACTGGGTGGCTAATTGGTGGTACCACTTATTTATTTTTAATTATTTATAACACATGCTAAAACTATTTTATTTATTTTCTTCCACAGCAATCTACCAAATCTGACCCATTTTTATTTTGTAATGATGTCATTAGGTACAGTACAGTCATGCTATGACATCTCACAAAGCAACATTTTAACTTGGTGGTGCTGGGACATAAACTCTGATCTTTAAATTAGTATTCCAACAGTGTGCTTCCTTCTTTTCTCATTCCTCGATTTGCCTTGTCAATATTTGTGTAGAATTTTGCACAGTTCTGTGTATTTCTTTATTGGTTCACCGTTACTCGTTTTACTTTCTGAGCTTTATTTACCTTTCACGTTTAAGTGTAAATAAATTACATCTGCATTTTTTAAGACTTAACTCTTGCTAGAAGAAAATCAATTCATTGTACGCTTAAGTAAAAGTAGGGTGGACATTAGTCTTGCATTAGTACTTTACAGTTTCAGGGCCCGGGTTTTATCCAGGTCATGTGGGTTTCTCTCATATGAGTTGTTTCATTCTGGTTGTATATTCTACACCTGGAACATGGCAGTCGATGAATTGGCTATTTTAACATATACCAAGGTGCGAATGAGTGTGTGAAGGTGTAGATGTATTGAAGCATGGTGCTATGTTTTTCTTAGGAATAAAATGTCCAGAACACAGTAAAGTATGGTAGGGGTGGCTTGGTGGTTAAGGCGTTGGACTGATACCAGAAAGACTGAGCTTCAATTCCCACCTCCAGCAAGCAACCACTGTGGGCCCTTGAGCAAGGCAAGTCACTGACGTTACTTTAATGTTACTTTTGCTAGTGTGTTTCCAGCATTTCTGTCTGGCTTGCCTTCTTTAGACTTTAGATTTCCTTCTGAGCAAGCGTTACTTCCTTTTTACAAGCTGCTGCAGTCAATCACCCCATTCAGCTGTGTATGTATGTGTGTGTGTGTGCAGGGGGGGGTTGTCCTCCTTGGCCTTCTTCCATTCCCTTCTGCTAATGACCCCTCCTTTCCTTAGTACTCCTTTCCACTGACCCACCCATCCCCCTTCAGTCACACACCCATGCCACATGAGGCCATGTAGTCTGACTCAGTGAAGGAAAGTTACCCCAGCCAGATTGTACGTACAAGTGTTTGTGTGTGTGTGTGTGTGTGTGTGTGGGTGCTTGATTTTGCTCCAGACTTTCCTTTGCTGAAACCCACCGCTCAGTCTTCATTGGAAGGTCCAGCATTGACTGATCTCGGTTTCTGAAGGTAATGATGCACTTTGTTAGATTTATATTAAGCAGTCTGTCCTGTAACAACCCCGCTGTTTTCTTCCTGGCTGGAGTGCAGGAGCATTGCGCTGCACTGCACCACTTTTCACAGGGCTGTCAGAGCTTTGCAGAACGTGCTGAGCTGGTGCCTTTTTTCAGTTTGCTTACATGCTAGCTCAGCCCGACTATTGCGAGCTCTACAAGGTTGGTTTCGATAAAGTAGGAGTTAAAGCTTTGTATTTCTGTAAATGTTGACACAGCTGATATGTAGGGTTTTTTGTACATGGCTTTTCAGTACATCTTGAATTCTTTTTTAAAGTTAGTGACTTTATAAAATATTTAAACTGAGGTTAGATGGTATTGAAGAACCAATGTCTGTTCACAAACGGCTATAGCAAAACATTGTATTTAAGAAAACATGATAATCCTACTTGCTTTCCCTCCTAAATTAGAAATTGTCCTGCTTTTTTACAAATGTGTCTTTCAGCCCTATGGCTACACATTGTAGCATAGCATTATCAGTATAAATGTATCTTTTTAGCTTTGAACAAACATCTTCAGACTGTATGTCTGTCTGTAAAATTGTAATTATTTCTATCGGTGTATATAACTTTTGTCTGTACATAGTTTTTGACTGTAACTACTTTCTGTGCTAGCTTGGTATGGAGCGACGACATGGAAGGCTAAGCAGACAGGGAACATCGGAGGAGCTTCCTGATCTTCAAGAGGAGACCACAGATGTGTTTAGCGATCTACCAGTGGTGGCTGTGGATGAGGTAGACAGAAACTTTGAGGAGTCTGTCGAAGATGAGGAGGACATGGGGAGGAAGATTGCACAGGAGGAGGCAGCAGAAAGGGAAAGAAACGCTCAAAGGCAGTGCATGGCCATACAAGAACTTGTAGATACTGAAAGAAACTATTTAAAGCACCTGCAGGTTTGCACAGTTACAATTCGTGGAAATTTAGAGAGGCTACAGGTAGGTCTTCTTCTGGCTGTTGTTTGAACAGATTTTTGTTTTATTGTAACTAATTATTCCACGTTTATTCTTTTTAGATTCAAAGTAGGCATATTATCTGCTTATAATGGTAGATGTAGATGCTTAGAAATGTAAATGTGTGAAACAGGTTGGGCGGATGTTTTCTGTTTTTACCCGTATGAAGGATGTATTGTATGTAGTATACATGACCAGGAAAAAATGAAAATCTTTTTTTTTTGTCGATCTTTTAAAATGACATACATTTATTAATTTGTTTATATCAAGTGTTTGATTCTATTCATTTGTTGCTTTAGAAATAAAATATCAACACAGGTGCATTTATATTAATCTGTAACGGTATTAATGCTGCTGATATAGCAAATTAATTGACATCGTCTGATAAAATTAAAGCAAGAAATTAAACCACTGTGGTACAATGTGTTGTAATAATCATATTATAACCTTTGCAGCCTCCATTGGTCAATTTGGAGGGAATGTTTCAGCACGTCGACAAAGTAATCGAGGTTTCCGGGCAACTGCTAAACCTCCTGGACCAGGCCGAAGTGAAACCCGGTGATCCTCAGTACATTGAAACTATATGTAAGAAAAAAAAGTCTTGTTTTAAATGTTTAAGACTGCACACACAATGTCTATATACAGGTTAAACACTGGTACTTAGAAAAGCTTTAGATGGTTAAACAGGAATTTCAAGTTTAAATACTTTCCTTGCTTATCATAATGATTCATACCCAACATACCTGTGCTGTTTGGGTATTGTAAAAGGAATGTACCAAAAAGACCCGCTCTGAAAACTGAATAAATTCAATGTTTATATGCTGATGACGATCTTAATTGTAATGTTTTGTAGGTGGTTCCTTCCTGCTCCTGACACGGGACATTGAGATGGCATACAAAGAATATCTGGCCAACTATAATAACGTTACAGCTATAGAGAACAGCTACAAACAGAAGGAAGACCAGTGGCTGGAAATGGTGAAAGTCATCAAGTCCTCTGCGTAAGTGTTCCTTTTCATTTTTTTATTTGTCCGCTTGTCTGTCAGTACACACACCTCCATATAGGACTTCTAAATTGTCCACAGGAGTGAATGTGTGTGTGGTTCTTTGTCTATGTGTGCCCTGATATGGACTGGCGACCCGTCCAAGGTGTACCCCCGCCTTTCACCCTATGTACGCTGGGATAGGCGCCAGCTGACCCGTGACCCGAATTAGGGAATAAGCCGGTAAGAAGCTGAATGAATGAATGATTGTGCTATTGATTATCACAACAGCATAGGCTATACAGATATCCAGTCCTTCTACACACTCACGTTTGTAGGCAAGGCAATTTAGAATCAATAAAATCAACCTAAAGTTCATGTTGCTAGACTGTGGGAGGAAACTCTGAGTAAACCCACTCAAGCAAGGACTGAACATATGGTGTTTTGTATATCATCAGGATTGTATATCATCTTAATGTTAGGTTAATTCGTGTAAACTATTATATTATATTTAGCATAATAGATGGTACAGCAAGCATTGCTGTGAACATCAAAGTCCCATGCCACCTGGTTCAATTTTTCCCTGGTGTGAAGCATTCATCATAATTATAATATTAACACAATATCCTTCTACACTTTCCCTTTTGTTTTTTACAGACCAGATGTGAATGCCTCCACTCTCAGTTTCTTCTTGGTGATGCCTGTACAGAGAATTGCCCGGTACCCCCTACTGCTGCAAACAATACAGAAACACACTGACCCCCAGCATCCTGCCTACTCCTTGCTGGAGCACACAGCCCACATTGCTGTCCAGCTTAATTGCAGGATTAACGAGTACAAACGCTTCCGTGAAGTGGGTAAGGACCTTTTTGGAAACCTTTACAGCTTCAACATGGCTTGCTTATACCGACATAATCAGCTATGAGATCTTCACAATTTTTTTTCTTTTTCAATCCCGGAAAGCTGATAAGTACAAGAAGACCGAAAACCTGACTATTAAAGACAAGATCAACCGATTGAGTGGTCACAGTATTGCTAAGAAGACAGCCAGATTGGGACAGTATATTAAACATGAAACCGGCATTGTACCAAAGGTATTGCAGACTGTTTACTAGAACTTTCCTACAGAAAAAAGTGAGATAACCCCCTGTAGCATTTGGCTTTGTCTTGGTGTAAATGAGGCTGATGGGCAATCAAACAACTATGCATACCGTATTTAACAATTTACACCTTGATTTACACCAGAATGTAGCTAAGACTCTAAAAAGCATAATACTATATGCTTTGCAAATTTATGTACACACCCCATGTCATTTAATTGAATCTTTTAATCTTTTAACTGTAGCTAAAGGATGAAGAATTTGATGCCCACGCAGGCTTTTTCTTTGTTCTGGATAAAGGGGTCGGAGATCTGCATGCCAACATGACCACCTACCTTATCCACCTGCAGGTAAGTGATGAATGCATCCTACTACCTAATTTATTATGAATTTATTTTCTAAATTCTTCCATTTGATATCCTGTTTTATTTGCAGTTTATTCCTGCTATGGTACAGCACTGTGCTATATATGTGTCATATATGACGGTCTGTATGGTGAAATGGTCTAAACATTTTTTACAGAGGTACCTCAGTTGTAGACCAGAAGAGGCTGATCTGGACCTGGAGGGTGAGAAGACCGCTCTTTTCTCAAAAGAAATCTCTGTTGCCCTCAGACAGTGGATTTTCCCTGTTTATGTAAGTACTGTTTTGGTATTATACATGAAGTTAAAAAAAAATCCTTCAATCTTAATTAATTTACTACTCCCCAGTGTACAAACTGTAGAAACGAGTGATTAAGGAACTATTGATACAAACTACATGCACATCTAGCATATGGCAGATGCCTTTATTTAGTGTTTTACATTGATCTCAACTGAGCGATTCGGGGTTAATGGCCTTGCTTAAGGGTCCAGCAGTGACAGCTTGGTGGTGCTGGGAATCTGAACGCAGTAAACAGTCTGTTTTAATAAAAGAATTTCAACCTTTTGAATCCCTATCACTGATTCAGAGCACAAGGTTATATGCTGAGTTTATTAATTAATATACCTGTATTTTCTATAGGAGGCTCGTCTGAAGGCTCTGGTGTTTAAACCTTTGACCTCTCTGCATGAGTTGATGGCTGGGCCACGCAACCTTA
Organism: Pseudolaguvia tuberculata; assembly: GCA_026260255.1. Lineage (NCBI taxonomy): Eukaryota > Metazoa > Chordata > Actinopteri > Siluriformes > Sisoridae > Pseudolaguvia > Pseudolaguvia tuberculata. The sequence goes on along the minus strand of JAOTRA010074392.1, from coordinate 15,793 downwards.
TCCGCAAGAGGGAGGATAAACTGCTAGACTTTGAGATGATTGAGGACAAGAGTAGTCTGAACTATGACAAACAGACCATTGCCAACACCTACAAGACTATTAACACACTGTTGCTCAACGAGCTGCCTCAGTTTAATGCCAAAGCTCTACAGCTGCTGTGGACAACTCTGAATGCCTTCATCTGCCTGCAAAAGGACATGGTTATGGACATGGAACAGATTGCAACCAGCTTTTCTCACGAGGTTGGTGAGAGAAGTAAAATTTCAATAACTCCCTTAATCCTCAGGCAAAGAAACAGATGGTCATTGTTTTGCTTGTTGGTAGAAGCTTAACTTAAATAAATAAATAAATAAATAAATAAAGAGCTGAAATTCAATCCTCAGATTTTTACTAGTATTTAACTAAAAACACAGATTTACTCAGATTATTAAGGTACATGCTGGAACAATCAGTTTATTTTATTTTATTTATTTATTTATTTATTTATATAGCGCTGTTTTGCATTGTATACATCATTGCTACAATGATTTGTATATTTTTTTCTCTCTTGTCTTTATACAGCTTCCACACAATTATATGGACAGCAATGCATTCTGGGAGTGGGCAGAGAGCTCAGTGCTGGAAGCTGGCAGAAAGTTGGAGAAGTTGTGTCAGAGTGTTCAAGATGAGCTCAACGCTCCCATTGTACAGGTCCGTCCCAACACAGAGCCTTTTTATTTGTCCCTTCTGTGTGGGTTACACCATGTCAGTCCTTCATTTGTTTTGGAGATTGTGAGTGAAAGCAGAACAGTGTTGGAAGATGTGCTCACTGGAGCCATTCACCTCAAATTAGGGTCATGGGTTTCATATGAGAACACCTGTTAATCCCAGGCCCAGCGGTAACAATCCAGCTGGAAGAGAACATATGGCTACTATATTGGTATCGTTTAAATGATGAAAATTACAATTTGTGTGTATAAATTAGAAATATAGCAAAGTAAGTATTTCAAATTAACCCTATATTTCTTAACTGTTACTTCCATTCCTAGCTTGTAATTTAACATTATAAGTAAACGTGACCAGGTTTTCATTATTTATAATAGTGTGACTCTTTAGTGTGTTTGCATTACTTCACTGTCTGTGTTTACTGATGATGCGCATTAGATCATTTCTTCATCCAATGAGAACAAGCAGATCCTGACACTTGAATTGTTTCTGATCTGTTTAGAATCGAACCAGATCATTATTTCTCACAAACAGGACTAATGCTGCATTTGATCAGTCTCATGCTTTATTTCTTTTGAGAGGATTCAAAGATGCTTGTCGATTTAGACTTGCCAATTTACATTCCTAATATACATGAAACATTTGGGGTGTGGGAAGAAACCAGAATACCAGGAGAAAACCCACACAAGCGCAGGGAGAATATGAAAACTCGGCACAGAAAGACCTTCTTGTTGTGTGGTGACCATACCACTACGCCACCGCGCCTCCCCAGACTAAATTATAACATTTCTAATAATGTGCTTAAAGTTTCATCCAGCTGCACCAAATAAATAACAATTAAACTCTGACAGTCTGTGGTTTAGAGGTTGTGATGATCTTCTCACAGGATACCAAATTTTGCAGTCTGGCCATTTTTTAAATTCAGCCTGGCATGAGTTTGTAAGTCTATGACTTTTACAATGTCCCAGACAATAATTAGATCAGTGAGTCAGAAACAAATCCCACAGTGACTAAGCTTTTGCAGTTAACAGTGGATTATGTTTATTTTTATTACAGTTATTATAAAAGCTCTTGCATATATTTGGGTTGACAAAATTAGTGGCAGTGAATGACATAACTGACATTCTCCATTAATCTCATTAGAAACAATTTGTCTTACTTTTATTGCTTTAAGAAATTAAAAAAAAAATGTATTAAAATAAACAAAAATGTACTAGCGACCTCTACAGCGTGTACCATTGCCTCTCGTGTGCAATGGGATAGGCTCCCTTATCCTTTTTGTGCATTATATTGCAGCATTGATTTTTAGTCTCTTCAGTGTTTTTTATAAAAATTCTTCATATTATTAGAGTTCATTTTTTACTATTTTGTGATAACATTGAAACCATTGTGTATGTGTCTGCGTGTATGATCCTTCAGCCCGTTGTCACAGTGTCTGAGAAGCGTCTGAAAGATCTAATGGACAGTCATGGTCCAGAAAAGTTGTACCAGCTGACCGGATCTGTGGTGGCCTCGCGTGACCTTGACCTCACTTTGAACAAAGGCGAGCTGGTGGCTGTGATCAGTGAAAAAGACTCGCGAGGGGACCAGCGTCGCTGGCTGGTGGATGCAGGAGGTATTTGTGTATATAGTTTAACTAGAATTCCTAATTAACAGACACGAGGGGATGTAGGAAACGGATGAAGAGAAGACAGTTTAATTCTTTCTTTATGGAATGTGAGGTTTCAACTGCAAACATTCTGTCCAGTCAAAAGTTTTACAAGATTTTTCTTTAATATTACAGCCTGGGTGCAGCACAGTGAATTAGTGGTTAGCACTGATGTTGCACACCAACATCAGTGCTTTGATGTGGCCTGGGCTTTTAATTCCCAGACAGGGACCCTTTCTGTGTGGAGTTTGCTCTACCTGTACTTACATGGGTTTACTAAAGGTACTCTGGTTTCCTCCCACAGTCCAAAACCATATACTTTAGGTTTAGATTTTGCCTAAATTGACTGGAGGCGTGAATGTTATAATGTTATTGTCATGGATGATCTCTGTGACGCTATGATCATGAATTTGGGAAGCGGATGAAGAAAAATGAACTAGGAAAAAACCAGAGCAGCAAAAAGCATTAAAATAATGAAGTAAGGAAGACAGGATATTATTGCTAGGATATTATTATATACATATAACACACCTTAATTACTTATGACAACAGACAATGCTTTAATTAACATATAAATATAAACATAATATTTGTCCATAATGTGTTTTGAAATGTCAGGTACTCAATCACACACAAACAGGAAATTAATATCCTGTCAGTGTCTGTGAATAATTTTGGTTGTCCGCCTACAGCTAAAATCATAGCATTTTTTTTTTCCACTACAGAAGTCTTGTTGAGTTTGATTATTGTTAATTTATGAAATAAATTTAGATTTTAAAGATTCTATTGACTATATTGTAGAATCTGTATTAAACAATGATTTTTTTGTAATCATTTATAATTCTTTAACCTTTGTGTATTATACTATATACACTAATGCCTATCATGCTAACAAAATACACTTAACGATAGAAGACACATTCTTTTGTGAGGAGCGTTAATGTGTATCTGTTAGAGGTGTTTATTGTGTCACCGGGTTTATCTGCTGCTTTTTTCTGTCACTGCATGGGCTTGCAAGATTCTTTCCCTTCCTGCCAGTCATTGTAATGTTGTGTGTCTGCTTTTCAGGTCCCAGGGGTTATGTTCCAGCATCCAAGCTGACTCGTTACAACCATGTGTCCATGGCGCAGCCTCCTCCTTCCCCACATCTCAGCGTCACACCCTGTGGTCCAGGAACAAGAAGACACTCGTACACACCAGGCATACAGCCTATTATCACCATGACTAAGCCTTGCTTCCAGGTGACCAACAAATACACATGCTGTGAGCTGGTTACTTGTCTAATTTGTGTGTCAGAGAGATGAATAGCTAAAGAGATGGATGGCAGACTTGCTCTGCCTTGAGAACATTGATTATTACATTAGGGGAAATTAAAAAGAGTCTTCCCACTTCAAGGAAAAAATGAATTCACCAACATAGAAATGAACAGCACAGCCTTGGCAGCCATGTTCCATTTTAATTCTCCATGGTTACAGATTCACACTGAATGATGGATTCATGTGTTTTGGCTGTCAAACGACATATTATTTTGCCAGCTTTTACTGAGAAATCTGGAGCCAGGAGAAGTTGTTCTATAGCCGCCTGAGAGTAGGTGTGAAGGTGAGATTTATGGCAGTTGTGACAATAAAAGTGTGGACGCTCCTGTTTTCTCCCTCCACCTACTCTCCGCTGGTAGAGTCATTAATCATTGGGTCATTAAACACAACCAGGCGACAACCAATTTCAGAGCTGTGTCACATCCTTCACCTTCGTAACCTCAGGTGAGGGGGGTTAATAATTTGCCAACAAGATATTATCTATTTAAAAACAGTTTGTTTGGTGTAGAAGTTTAAAGATACAGCAGATGTTGAGTTTTATTTTAGTTTCCTCTGCATATTTTATAATTATGTGTTTATCTTCTCAAGGTAATACTCTCAAATCATGTGTTTACAAAAGTCTCTGAACTGGATACATAATTACACATAACAAGAATTGATGTTTTAATGTTTATGTACCATAGATTCATGTTATGTTTGTAGTGGGTAAGACCTATATTGGCCACAAGAGGGCGTTCTAAATCTATATTCTAACATTATACTCTGTGTTTGATTCTTGAATACATCTTTTTTAATTTTTTTATTAAATTGGAAATAAAATACAATTATGGCATAATAATTTGCCAATGGCAACCAATCTTTCCATAATACAGGTTGAATTTATTTATTTAAGTTTTCACAGAAAACAAAAACGACGCTTATTCTTTAATCAATCTATCGATCCATAACATTCATTCATTCATTCATCTTCTAACGCTCCTTTTTTGATCATTCGGGGTCACGGAGGACTGCTGGAGCCTATGCCAGCGCACATACTGTAGGGTGAGCGGCATCACAGGGCCACACATGGATGAACGACCACACACACACACACACACACACACACACACACACCTAAAGGCAATTTAGAATAACCAATTAACCTAATGTACATTACCCAGGAAAACCTATGCAAGCGTAGGAAATACATGCAAACTACACACAATGAGACCACTTGCCTGGGAATCGAACCCGTGTGCTGGGCTAGGCTCCAAGTGACTCAGCATTAAGGAATAAGTGGGCTAGAAGATGAATGAATGAATAATTGTGGCTACAATTAATAATCGTTTTTCTCAGTAAAGAAAGAAACTCTCTGTCCAGCAGTGAAGTGAAAGTGTTTACTTATACACACACAATAATAAAAAAGAAGACCAGTTTGATTTTCCCACAGCTGTGTACAGATGTTACTAAATGCATTAAATGTCAACTGAGTTCATCTAGATTCAGAAAATGTTTCTGAATTTTTTTCTGTTTCTTCAGGTTTTCGCAGGATACGACTTCACAGCACGGAGTTGTCACGAGCTGTCCCTGCAATCTGGAGAACCTGTGTGCGTAGTAGAACCCCATGATAAGCGTGGAAATCCCGAATGGAGTCTGGTGGAGGCGCGCGGTCAAAGAGGCTACGTCCCCTCTAACTACCTCGCCATCCTGCCTACAGTTGTGGCATCACCCACTCTACCCTACCACTAGAAACTACCACCACAGTCTGTCTGCATGTGCACTCCAAACACTCCCACACATACTACACAACTGAAGGGCTTTCCATATGAGTGTGAGTAGGTGAGGATTCTGCTGTGCTGTCTGCAAGCTGGGGTGCTTATCGGACCTCATCCGGAGTTTGGTCTGCAGATCAGCTCTGTTTAAAGCTGCGCCATTGGGAGCTGTTCGTCAAATCCGCACTAGCAGGTGGAGATGAGCTGTGCGACACTGATGAAGTGTGTACTGTGTGGGTTTAGCAGACTTTTCAACTGAATTATTTGTCTGTGCGAATACGCTCTTGGACAGAGGGTGCTGAGCGATCAAGTGATGGGATGATGGACGGGTTCTATGCCTCAAGCACTGCTTTGCAGTATCTGTCTCTGATTTTCAGAGGAATTAAAGGACCTTGAGTTTTGCTAGTGAATCTGAAGCCACGATTCAGCTCTGACAGCCTGAGGCTGAAGACATCATAGATAACCTAGATGCGGTTTTATTTAGTTATTTTTAAAAATAGGAAGCAAAAACGAGGTTTTGTGAAATGTACAGAAGGGATGTTTTTTTTTTGTAATTATGAGATAAGTAGATATACTTTTAATAACATTTGTCATGTAAGTAAATAGATACACTACATTATGTATTGCAAAGAAATGTCTAACACTGGAAAAGCTTTGCTTTGTGTAATTGCACTGACTTTATTAAGCTACTGAATGCTGAGAGAGATAACAGCCGGCTTGCTGCAGTGTCTGCCTGTAGTTAACGTAGCGCACCACTAGGGGCGGCAAAACACCACTCTTACATCTTTTTAGATTGTTCTGATTTACTCAACGTAGGTTGAAGACAAGGTGAGGGAGGCTAGGTTGAGATGGTTTGGACATGTGCAGAGGAGGGACATGCAGTATATTGGTAGGAGGATGGAGGTGCCGGGTAGGAGGAAAAGAGGAAGACCAAAGAGGAGGTTTATGGATGTGGTGAAGGAAGATATGCAGGTAGTAGGGGTGAAAGAGGCAGATGTAGCGGACAGGGTAATGTGGAGAAGAGCGATCCGCTGTGGCGAACTCTAACGGGAGCAGCCGAAAGGAGAAGAAGAAGGTTCACCCACACGTTCATGTATTCTCTCTGCTGTCCAGTGTTGAGTAGAATTGCTTTGTAGCAATAGTTAAAAAAAGGCAGTGTGACTTTTGCTTTATGTCATACTATAGACAGCACCAAGCTGAAACTGAAAAAAAAAACCCAACAACCCAAAGATGTATAATAATCTCTGACCCCTATGGTTCCATGATGAAACTTTAAACTACTTAATGAATCATTTTATTTTATTTTAATTTATTTAACTAGTCAGCACCTTACAGCGTTTAAATACAATCATGTCGGTAGATTGCGGATTATGTTATGTTAAAATGGTCTGTTTGCCCAGAAGAGTTTATTTTCCCATTCCCCCCCCCCCCCCCCATCATATTATGATCTGGTTAATTAAGTATTTAGTGACTGCTTGACAATCTGCTGATATCTGTAGCTTTACACATGACACAGAATCTGTTTGTTTGGTAATGACTTTATTTTTGAAAGGTGACTTGGATTCTGTATTTAGCTCAAACATAGCTATTCCTGGGAGAGCGTGTGAATGTCACTGCACCAACAGTAAAGGCCGTATCACACATCGTGTGTGTGTGTGTGTGTGTGTGTGTGTGTGTGTGTGTGTGTGTGTGTACGGATGCATGTTCTGTGTTGTGTGTCACTGTCTCCTCCCACAGTCATAGTTGCTTGTCAGCAATGATTTGATACATTGACTCTTTTCAGCTACCACCACCTCACTGAGGCAACACACTAAAAATACATTTCTTTATTCTGTGAGCTAAAAATATCTTCTTGTCGGCAGGATTCCTCTGCCGTGCTGCACTCCCTTTGTGACGATGTTAATGCGTCTGTTTTTTCTTGCGTAACACTGATGTGTACCGCCCCTTCCGTTTTTACCCTCATCTCACAACTGGGGTCGAATCTTAAGATATCATAATATGATTTTCTTATGTCTTCACATGTCTCTTTCGTGTTTGTGTGCAGAGAAAATCAGCCGAGCTTGAGACGTTTCTGGAAATATATAGAAAATCTACTGCTAATTTGTTTGGGTGTCAGGAGGCGCATTTGTATTCAGCGCTCCGGAGAACATATTCGTTCCAGTCTAACGAGTGTTCATGCTGCTTCCAAGAAAATCTCTTAGCATGCAACCCACTTCTCTACAGAACTGCAGTGCAGAAAAAACCTGGCCTTAAAGATGATCCATTCAATGTTGGGATATTTTTACCTACTAAGAAATGAGTCCATCCCCTCATGCTTAATCCTTTCATCTAAATGTCTTTTCAAGGCCCTCAACCTCCAATTGCTCAGTTGTACAAAAGAGAGAAATATCTAAATAAGATGGTAAACGTTGTAAATATAATGTAGTTGAACACTAATGCATGAAGAAAAGAACACAAATCAGAAACATAATCTTCACTGTGATTTCCTTTAGCATGGGTCACCTCACTGTTAAAATGTCCATCGTTTGATTCCTGGACAAGAGATCTTTCTGTGCAGAACTTACAAACACCGCACTGATAGACCTCTTACCCGGGAATCATACCCGGGGCCTTCTTTCTGTGAGGTGACCTTGCTAACCACTACACCACCAGGCTGCCATTATACGTACATGATCTAAACAATTGAGTCACAATCTAGGCTTCATACAGACTTTCTCTTCTGTAATCGGGTGGGATGAAATGATTGAAAAGTGATGAACCATTGGCATGCCATAGGCATGACTTTTCACTCAAACCTCCAACTAAAGTCTCATTAGCAGTTGAAGAATAACTGTCATGTCATGCTTGAGGACAAAGTAGAAGGACCATAATAATAATAATAAGAAGAAGGACACCCCTTTCCCAGCTTTGTGCCTGGCGCTTGTAGAGTTTGATTGCTGAACCCTGTGCTGTGGAGATAACTGCTTTCTCTCACATGCAGTAAATTTTCTCAGTCACTCTATCAGAGTTATAACTTGCCCCACCCACTCACAGGGACAATAAATCAGTCCACTAGGTCGACAGGGCAGATTTAGATTTTTTTCACTTCTCATCCAGCCAAACTGATCTATTGGAAACTGGTGGCTTAACGGTTAAATTAGGAAACTAAAAACATTGGTTCAATCCCCAGTTTTACCAAATTGTCATTGCTAGAACCCTGAGCTTAACCCTTTAAATATGTGTTAGTAGTGTCTTTGCATGCTGGATGTTATTTTTACCAAGTAGTATGTAAATCCAAAGAAACACAGGGAGAACTCTGTTCTTTTTAAAAGGCGAGGTCACGTGAGCTTGGAGCCTATCCCAGCACATATATGGCAAAAGGCGGTGGTACACCCTGGACAGGTTGCCAGTTCATCGCAGGGCACACATAGTTGAACCACCACCACACATTCAATCCTATGGCCAATTTAGAAGGAAGAGGAATCCCACATAAGCATGGGGAGACCATGCAATCTCTGCACAAAAAGATCCTCGGCCTGGGAATCGAACTCAGGACCTTCTTGTTGTGAGGCCACCATATTAATCCCTATGCCACAGCACCACTTTCTTTTTTAATAATATTCAATATAACATTTTGGTTTAAGATAAGAGGAAAAATAACTAATGGATTGAGGCGGGTTTGGTTGACACACACTGATTAGATCAGATAGTTAAGATTGGTTGATGGAAATATTGATCAAGGGTCACATCCTACTTGGCAAAAATCACATCCATTGTGTGTACACAACCACTATATGAATGAATGTGGCCAACCTCAGTATAATCTCAATTTATGTAGGGCACAATGTATTACTGTGGGCAGCACGGTGGCATTAGATTGATTGGTGATTTTAAATTGCCCATAAGAGTGTGTACGAGTGTGTATGGTTGTTCATCTACGTGTGGCCCTGTGTTAAACTTCATGGTATATACGGTGACATTACGGCTCCAACAGACCCTCACAATCCCAAAATAGGTAGACGAATTCATTTATATTAAGGTGACTGTTTATTAAAAATGGTATCAGTTATCAGTGAGGACAACGTGGTAACACTATGTTAATCTTACCGTTGTGTATGGTTTATAAGAGCATCTGTTAATGATTAATAACTGATTGAATTTTTTTAATGGTTTTGGATCAGTAGAAATGTCCTACAGAAGGGAAGGATGGGGTGAGCTCATTAGCATTTAAAGCGACATGCTCTGAAATAAGGTGAAATAAGTGAGGATTTTTAATCAAAGTATATTATAGGCATTGTATTAAGACCCTAAGGACCCAAGGACCACTTTAACTGCTTGGCCGGATGAATCTTGGATGAGTCACTATAGCATTGTAAAATCCTTTTTTTTTTTTTTAAATAGTTATTACCCCTAAAGCAGAAAGAGTGCTGGAGCTTTTACCCCAATTTTCTGATCAACAACTTATATTCTAAACCCTCTCCAAAAAAATCTTTTCATTCCAATGACTGTAGCAGCAATTTAAAAAAAAGTGGAACATTGTACATTTCGAATTGTATGTCTTGTCATTCATAACACTGCTGAGGATGAAAAGAAATGTTTGAGGCTGTGTGTATCCTAAATGACAGTGCCATTGACTGAAGCAGTCACTCTGTAACTCCGACACTATCTGTACTGCATGATAATGCAGTTTGGAAAGAGATATTGTCTTCAGGATCCACACAGATATGTTCCATGTGCTCTAGACTCGCTTAAGAGCTCTCATCTCATTGGGAATCAATCCAGTCACACAAATACACAAAGTTCCTTCCTCCCATCTCATCTCAACCCTCACTTCATCACCTCCCCACCCCCATCTCATCTTCTTCACTTCTGTCTGTAACTTATACAGAGATAAATCTTGGCAAAAATCCCATGACCTTGAGTTCTGGACCTTTCTGATATATTTTATTCTCCCTCCGTCTACTTCTCTTAATCATGAACAGAAGCATACTCTAATAGCTTAATAGTAGTGAACATCTACTACCCCAATAGATACCCCAAGTATGGCATATGGGCTAGCCTACACGCTTTTATTTCCTTTTTTTAAGCTAATCTGAGGCTCATTCATTCATTCATTCATTCATTCATCTTCTTGCCTGCTTTTTCCCTAATTCGGGGTCACGGGGGTCTGTTGGCGCCTATCCCAGTGCACATTGGGCGAGAGGCAGGGGTACACCCTGGATGGGTCGTCACTCCATCTCAGGGCAACACAAACAACCATTCACACACACACACACACACACACACACACACACTCGCTCCTATGGACAAGTTAGACTCACTAATCGACCTAATCTGCATGTTTTTGGACTTTGGGAGGAAACCGTAGTACCCAGAGGAAACCCACGCAAGAACATGTAGAACATGCAAACTCCGCACAGAAAGATCCTCCGCCCAGGGATCAAATCCAGGACCTTTTTGTTGTGAGGCGACTGTGTAACCACTACACCACCGCGCTGCCCTTGAATAAACTCAAGACCACACAAGCTTTCATCAGCCTCCTCAAGTCTTGCCCCACAGTCTTTGCATGTGTGTGTGTGAGGATAGTATCCTTGCTGTTTACCTTTCAGCCCGCCTTGCATGAGTTTCTCCTGATCCTCTCCTGACAGCTTGCATATGAGACCAGTGTGTAAGAATGCTGGCCTTTCCTAACCTTTCCCCAGTGCCCTACTCTTTAATTAGCAGCTCCGTCCACTCTCACAAATGGCACCCGGTCAGGTCAGCCTTAGAGGTGGCGGGCATATTGTAGACATTGCTATCCTCAAGGATGTGTAGACAGTTTATTTAGACATTCTTGTGCTGGCTCGCTGTCTTGCGAATGGGTTGAAAGAAAAGTAGTAAATAAATAGAGTCAGTATACTTCAAACACTCAGCGAAAAAAAAAAGATGATAAAACAGATCCATCATTAGAAGTTAACATGGAATTACATTGATTAGAACATTATGTAATTTCATTAGAAGGTCAGCTGAGCATTTATCGAAGGTTTTAAATGTAGGATACAACTGAATAAAAATAATTGATTTGGAACAAGTGCTGACACAGATACAAGAAGTGGTGGCTTCTATTGGTTAAAGCACTAAGTTGTTGATAGAAAGACTTGAGTTCAAGCTCTGCCACTGCCAAGGAAGACCAGGAAGTGCTGCGTTCAAGACCCATCACTGCCATGTTTTAGTTCTTGAGCAAGACCCTTAACCCTTCCTGTTCCTGGGGCGCTGAACCATAACTAACCCTCTAAGTTGGGAAATGTAAATAAAACCATGATAGCCATTCTTTAAGGAAGGTTGGTGTGTGGTCCGTGGTTTAGGATGTTGGACTGAAGATGTGTGGTTTCAATTCCTTGCACCAAGTTGGACCTCTAAGCAAGACTTATTTGTTAGCTGCTCATTTTAAATAAAGCCTGAGATAAATTTATTCGCCCTGATTCATTGCCAGTCCCTGTTCAAAGGGGAAAGTGGATGTAAAGGGCCAATAAATTTTGGTGGCCCCAGGGATCAATTTTATTATAAATAATTATACTAGCAGGTATCTGTTCCGTCCCAAAATTCTATTGCCACTTCTGTCCAGAGATATTCTATTCTCCCAGTGCTTACGTGGGTTTTATCTTAGGTACTCTGGTTTCTTCCCACAGTTTTTGATGACAGACGGTGATTCTCAATTGCTCATTAGAGTGTATGTGTGTGTGGGGAGGGGTTTCTTCATCTATGTGTGGCCCTGCAATGAACTGACGAGCTGTCCAGGGTGTATCCCTGCCTTATGCCCCATGTACACTGGAATAGACTTCAACAAACCTCTGAATTAGGGAATAAGCGGATTAGAAACTGAATGAATGAATGAAATAAAACGGCAACAAATAAAACTGAAAACTAATATCCAGGGCAGTGAAACACACTTAAAGGAAAAATGATCTCTACCCTATTTAGCATTCATAATCTAATAAACACACCTGATTGGCTAGTATTTCTTTGATTAACAGGAGGAAAGGTGTATACAACCTTTTCCATCACAGAAAGCATTTTGCTGACAAAGTTTAATTTTTTTTACCATCTGAGACACCAACTCGAACACATACTGAAAAAAAACCATAAAGAAGAAAGAATCCTAACACAGATCCTGATCTGAATATTTAAAACAATAAACATACAGACACAAATGGTGCTACACATCACGTAATGAAATGAAATTAGAAAATACAAGCATGGTATTTTTTAAAAGGTGTCTCTGTGTCCATTCTTTTTGAATAAGCAAAAGCACCTGCTCCTTTCTCTTCAATCAGCCGGTCAAGATCATGCAGGAGCTCAAGGTCAGCGCTATAACAGTGTTGACACACAGGGAATGCTTCAGGGATAAAAATGTCACAAGCCAGAGAGAGCAGCAAGCTGGAACGGGCTATGAGCTTTGATGGGGGTCAATCACATATGAACTAGAACCTTCCATGTCTCCTCACACAGTAATAGAGAGTCTGTGCTTAGCATTTAAGTGCTTTTTTTCCCCCTGTGTGTCTCAACACCGGAAGGAATCATGGGTCACCTTTCAACTTCTATCACAGAAACCTTGTTGAAACAACATAGGATCAATGGCCTAATGCATAGCATGCATTAAATGGAAGTAACCTGTTACTGGATTTTTTAAAATAATCATTCCGGGAAACAATTCCAGGTCATCTGCATTCGGTGGTTTCGGAATTCAGACAAATACAGGCAGCGAATGTTTTGCCAGCACTTTAATATGATTACATGTAAACAGGAAGCACGGCTAGTTGTGTAGTAAAACATGTTGTCAATGTCAATAATGAGTCCACACTATAGTGCAAAACAAAAACACATGATCCTTGTGACTAAAGTTGTGATAATAGTCTGAAGATAAAAGATGATTTATTAAAAGGTCACAGACTATGAAATGACCTTCTAAAAAAAAAACTATTTAACCTGCAGCAACCTTTCTAAAAGCGTTGCCACAAATAACTGTTGGGGCATTTGAAATGGATATATATCGGTGGTATTTTGACTGTTTTGATGTTTGACCCTTCAGAATGACATGTTATCCTGCCGCTGCCAGCCGTGTGTTGTAAATTCAGCTTAGTGTTACTGCCATGTTCCAGCATCTATCCTTTGTTGCCGCTAGAGGGCGTGCTATTTTTGAAAAAAAGATGTCAAAATAAACCTACAATTTTTTTGGCTTTCGTGTACTTCATCAGTCATAACCCTGCCTCAAATGGCAGCAAGGCTCCTTTTTTATTACCCGGTGCACGTGTATGGATCTTAAAATGCCGTTTTTTACTTAAAATGAAAAATAAAAACATTAGGGTAGGAAGGAAAATTCTTGTGTCGTGACTGGAATTATTTAGCGTCATCAACATTAATTATTATTAAATGAATAGTTCATGTCATCAGTTTAATCAGTGAAGCTTGAAATAAAGTGTTGGAGAGGGTTTTGTTGGGATGCTCGGGATACTTTAGTGCTGTGTGTTAGTGATGCTGACTAACGCCTGCGCCCTTGCAGCCTGACCTCCGTGCCCTGTTGTCTGGCTGGGATTTTTTTCCCCCAGCATGTTGTCCTGCTCTCACTTCTATTTGTTCCATGCACTTTGGCTCTGATCAAGTAATACTATGTCAACGCCAATCCCTTTATTTCAACAAAGCCTCCATTAAGGCTCATAAGCTTGATTTGATTACATCACCATCGGCATCGCTCAGGTCTGAGCCCGGTTTTTATGCAACTGCCATTTTCCCATTCTAAGACTATTTACAAAATTCTAGAAAAGAATGGTTCTCTATCTTTTGCCTCTGTAGTCATGCAAAGAGATTTACTAAGAGATAGAATGGAACTGCTGGAACCTTACTGCTTTTGTGGCCATGGGTTGCCTTCGTAGAGAATTGTTGTTGTCATCCATCATGTAAGGCTGTAAGGCTGTGTGGCGCACCAGGGCAAGAGTGATGCACTCGTGGACTAAATTTAGGTTGTTGTTTGCCTTTATTACAAGTGTCTATGGATTTTAAAAAAAATAATAAAAAATCTCTCTCCTTTTTCTGTCTGACTCATGGATACCCCGTACCTTTACCAAGAAAATGTTAATCCAAATATTAATCCCTTAAACATGTTAATCTTTTTGTACAAACCCAATCAGCGGACAGTGCGGTTGCATATCAGGATATTTAAGGTCCTGAACATGAAGATGACAAAAACAAGCAGTGATTGGTTGCTTTACTTGAGTCAGTCAGGCACCTTTTTGGGCACCTTAACCAATAAAAACTGCAGAATTAAAAAAAAAAATAAAGGCTACATTGCACACTTTTACTTAACAAAAATTCTAATGACCATATTTTTTTATCACTTCCCTTAACTGTTAAAACTGTGGTTCCCTTAATTGTTAAAATGCCATTATGCATACAGGTATTTAAAAGAAAACGGTTTGAATGGGTTTCTGAATAGACAGACAGACAGACAGTTGGTCACACCCACAGACTGCTGGCTGATGCATAAAGCACATTTGGCTGAAACGTCTTCTGATTGGTTGAAGTGTACGGAATCTCTGGGAGACTTTGTCAAACTGTTTAACGGTGTACCTGGAGGCAACCTAAAGTCATTCATTTTCTTACCCACCTTATTCCCTAATTTAGGTTTACAGGGTTTTAACTTAGTTATTCTACATGTTTTCAGTCTGTGTGAGGAAACCGGAGTACCTGGAGGAAACCATGCAAGGGCAGGGAGAACATGCATCCGCATAGAAAGATCACCCGGCCTGGGAATCAAACCCAGGACCATCCGGGTTGTGAAGCGACCATGCTAACCACTACGCCACCGTGTCACCTGACCTAAAGTTTTCACAGCATGTCCATGATTGAGTTTGAATCATTCATTCATCTTCTTACATGCCTATTCCCTAATTCGGGGTCACAGGGGTCTGCTGGTGCCTATACCAGATCATATACGGCAAGAGGTTGGGGTACACCCTGGATGAGTCACTAGTTCATCGCAGGGCAACACATAGACAAACAACCAATCACACACACACATTCACTCCTATGGACAATTGACTTAATCTGCATGTTTTTGGACTGTGGGAAGAAACCGGAGTACCTGTAGGTACAACAAGCAAACTCTACACAGAAAGATCCCCGACATGGGAATCGAACCTGGAACCTTTTTGTTGTGAGGCAACCGTGCTAACCACTATGCCATCGCACCGCTCTAAGAGTTTGAGTCATTTGTGAATTAATGTTTTACCCGGTACATACCAGTTTGGTTGCTTTACCTGTCAGTCATGCTTCCTCTTGGGCGGGCCTTAACGATTCAAAGTGACCAACCGTCTGCTGCCAATCTAAAACTCTGTCTGCATGAGATTATCATTATATAT
>JAOTRA010074383.1:0-13721 GCA_026260255.1 Pseudolaguvia tuberculata | reverse complement strand
GGTTGCAGGGAGAAGTGGTAGTGAAGGTGGAAGAGTTTAAGTACTTGGGGTCAACAGTGCAAAGTAATGTAGAGTGCATTAGAAGTGAAGAAAAGAGTTCAGGCAGGGTGGAGCGGATGGAGAAGAGTGGCAGGAGTGATGTGATAGACGAGTTTCGGCAAGAGTGAAAGGGAAAGTTTATAGGACTGTAGTGAGGCCAGCGATGTACGGTTTAAAGACAGTGGCGTCAAAAAGACAGAAGGCGGAGCTGAAGGTGGCAGAGTTGAAGATGCTGAGATTTTTATTGGGTTTGACAAGGATGGACAGGATTAGAAATGGGTTTATTAGAGGAACAGCACATGATGGATGTTTTGGAGACAAGGTGAGGGAGGCTAGGTTTAGATGGTTTGGACATGTGCAGAGGACGGACATGCAGTATATTGGTAGAAGAATGCTGAGGATGGAGGTGCCGAGCAGGAGGAAAAGAGGAAGACCAAAGAGGAGGTTTATGGATGTGGTGAGGGACGATATGCAGGTAGTTGGGGTGAAAGAGGCAGATGTAGCCGGACAGGGTAGTGTGGAGAAGGGTGATCCGCTGTGGTGACCCCTAACGGGAGCAGCCGAGAGGAGAAGATTCAGATTATCTAAAGTTTAGGCCTAGCAGAAATCCATTTAAAAAAGGGAAATGGGAGAAAAGTAATAGGCGTCTATATCGCTAGGATGAATCTAGGGATGTGCGATATTACAGGGGAAAAAATGGATTGTGTCAGATAGCAACTAGAAAAAAAAAAATTAATTTAAGAATGATAGCGGTGATTTTGTAAAGGAGTGTGTCCATGTAAACTAGACAATTAAGTAAGGATCCACAGTGACATAGGCTTTAGCATTCTGATGCAGTGCTAGCATAAAAATTAACCTAACGTCCAAGCTATGAATACTAGACAGACAATATAGCATATAAAACACTTCCTAGGACCATTCCAGCTGTTCTCTGCATTCCTGGTACATCTTTGTTTTCCGTCACATGTGCAATTATCAATTACCATAGACAAGTTACCTTCTGGTGACATGTTGGTAACAAGTAGTAACCCTAACAATTAAGTTGGACCCTAATTGGAGGATGTTTAAAATAAAACATACAATAAAAGCAGTTTTTGCTGTTGGACATTTGTGAAAAGGCGTTAATGCGAAATAAAGTTAAATGAATATCGTTTCCGGTCCATTATTCCTGTCCGGTTTCATTTACCTTGGCTCACTAGGATAGCAGTACCAACATCAGCTGCTTGAACAACAACTTGAAAGCACTTTAATGAACATTTTTTTTCTCTTTTTAAACGTGAAAAAAAAAAAAAAGCTTTATTGCTTAGATGGAAATCTAGCTTGACTTAAAATGTATGAAATACATATGAAATAGGTTGAAAGGACAAAACCTACACACACTTAAGCAGAACCTGAACAAACAAAGGCTTCATGCCTTCATGTCTGATCCTGTGAACACAATGTACACCTTTAAGAACTGGACCCAAGATTAAACTCGCTGTTTTGATGCAAGATAACCGCACATTGTGCTCTTGGCGGAAAGTGACTTAAAGCAGGTCAAAATAAAGAAATGAAAAGGATAGACACTAAACGTTCTAGGCTAGTTAAGATGGGCTTTAGGATGAATGGTAAATTGTTGGAAAACACACTCGACCCTCATGTGAATGGTTATTCCCTGAAACCTCAAGTGAGAAAAAAAATTGTTTTCTCATCACTAAACATTGCTCACCCAAAACAAGGTCAGTGAGATGAGTTCAGGGAGCTGTTCTGATTAACTGCAACAGAAGTTAGTGTGAAATTTAGGCAAGTGTTTACAGTAAAGTTTGTACTAAATTAGAGGCTTTAAAAAAAGTGGTGTAATAACAGTGTGGTAAAAACAAATGCAGACTAAATCCTTCTCTTATGTGATGCAAGCTCAAAGCAACCAAACTACTTTCAAATATTCAAACAAGTTTTAAATACCACCAGCCCAATTGGTCAACTTATGTTCATTGTTTCATGATAATTCTCAAACTGCTTTGAAACAATTCCAATTGTTCAAAGAAGTGCTATAGAAATAAAGGTGACTAGTTTGTGCAGAAACTTTAATGGGAATCATTTTATTACATGCTACACCAGAAATTTCATTATTCTCTTTTTTAACTTGCTTCACCCCGCTGTAGCTGTTGTATTATATTGGTAGGAAGTATGTGCATTTGCAAGTATCGACTGCTTCTACAAACCTCGAGACAGCAATTTTACATTGTTAATCTGTTTTCTGTAAAGTTACTCTGATACAATGTCTATTCTTAAACAAGCCATTTAATTGAACAGAAACAAAACCATCTCTTGATATGATGGTTGTTAAATACAAAAATCCCATAAGACTGGGGATGTTCAAAAAGATGTACCGCACTAGGCTACCACAGGCAAGTGGTAGCCTAGTGGTTAAGGTATTGGACTAATACCAGACTACTTGTAACATGTTAAGTGTACATGCAAGAAAACTAACAATTGACTGACTATATACTGCAATATGTTGCCTAGCCCTAGAGTGGACCAATTTGAGTCAACGCTAAAAAATCTTTTTTCCTCCCAACATGCATGCAGTAGAGATGTTTGCGGTGCATCAGCAGCATGCACTTGCCGCACCAAAATGTGTCCAAAATAGTGCTATTCCAACGATATAGCCCAACTAAAACAGCATATGAACACAGAAGACCATGGTGTTCACATGTAGAACCACCAGACTGATGAGACTGGAAAATCATGCAACTACTGGACGTACTCAGGACCTCGGCTTGCTGCGAGGACCAGAGACTCAGACATCGCTGTTGCATTTACGTTTTTACGCAACAGGTTTCCAGATGCCGCCATTGTGGTAACTGTATCGATATGAATGCAGTTGTCCAATAAGACTGGGTGGTGGCTTGTATTAACGTCAACAATGAATGTTTTAAGAACGGTGTCTGAATACTGCCAACCAAGTGCTCCGTCTCTCCAAAGCCGATTTGAAGAAAACCCACGGAAAGCTGCTGGACCAGACAACATTCCTGGAGTCCTCAGTAACTGTGAACAGCTGGCGGATGTCGTTACAGACATCAACATCTCCCTGAGCAGCACTGTCATTCCACCTTGCCTAAAAACCACCACCATCGTCTTCCCCGTGCCAAAGAAATCTAGAGTGCCCTGCCTCAATGACCCCCGTTGCATTCACCCATTATCATGAAGTGCTTCGAACGGCTCGTTATGATGCACAAAGAACAATGAATGAAAGGGTGGTGAACCTTCTGCGATCACCACCCTTTATCTTGCACTATCACACCGTGAAAATAAGGACACTTTGTACGAATGCTGTTCATAGACTTCAGTTCAGCATTCAACACAATCATCTCAGCAGCTGATTCAGAAGCTGAGCATGCTGGGCATAAACACCCCTCTGCAACTGGATCCTGGATCGGGAACAGCACCTCAAGTACCACCACACTGAACTCTGGAGCTCCACAGAGCTGTGCGCTCAGTTCACTGTTCATTTACCTTGCTGACCAACTGTGCAGCAATGCACAACTCAAGCCACATCATTAAGTTTGCTGAAGACAACTGTGGTGAGTCTAATCAGCAAGAATGATGAGTCACAGCAGAGAGGAGGTATAACATCTGACAACTTGGTGCAAGCCAACAACCTGTCGCTTAACATGGTTAAGACAAAAGAGATGGTTGACAACATACGTTATCAACGGATCCCAAATGGAGATAGTCAAGAGCACCAAATTCCTTGGTGTTCACCCATCAGAGAATCTCAGCTGGTTACTCAACACTAGCTCCATCACCAAGAAAGCCCAACAGCATCTCTACTTGCTGAGGAGAGCACTCCTTCCAACCCCATCCTCACAATTTTCTATAGAAGGACTATAAAGAGCATCCTGTGCAGCTGAATCACTTCTTGATTTGGGAATTGTAACATGAAACGCAAGAGGATAGTGAGGACAGCTGAAAATAAAATCACTTCCCTCAATCACGGACAGCATTGTGGATGACGACACACCCTTCACTCACACAGCCTGGGTAAAGGTTATGGAGCATTTGGGCTCTTACAACCAGACTAACAGTTTCTTACCTCAAGCCACTAGACTCAACATAGAGAGGAGCTGAGTGGGGATGGACAATTCTCACACAAAGGCACATTGACTTACAGACAGAAGCCGGCATGTATAAATACACACGGACTACCGCATGCACTGCTGTGGTGACAACTACACAGATCACCATTACACTCGAAACTTTGATTACATTTTCTTTACTTGATTTTGCACTATTCAGATTCCTAATTAGTAACCTACCTCAGACAGACTAAAGAGCAGCACTATGTCCGTTATTGTCTATGTTGCACTTGTCCTACATCTGCACTATACTTATTGTATTTACTTAGTCTGTATGTAGCACCAAGGTCCTGGAGAAAACAATTTACTGTATACTGATGACTTTTCTAAACTAAATTGCACAGTAAATGACATTCAAGTACAGCTTACAAAACTACACTTTCAATAATGCATTGAACCAGGACCACAATAACCACCAATTCCCCTTCTTCCACACCACTCAACATGTTGCACAGTACAGCTGCATTCAGTTGTTATATGTAGTTTAAATCCCTTCTGACTTAAATCATTTTCAACTTAAAAATCTAGCGTGCTAAATATTTGGGCAGGTCGTCGACTCATCACAATGTCAGATGTCCCCACAGCTACAGACAATGAGTGAGTAACTCACGAGTTTGAAACATGGTGCCAACAGTGTGGCAAGATGAAATAAAACATTTAAGAAAAAAAAGGTCTCCGGAAGTCAGTAATGCTCTGAAATAGTAAGGTGAACCAACGTCAAGCATGATGAGAGATATGATATCATCCCATGGCAGCTGTAATAACCCTGTAACAGGGTCAACAGTAATGGTGTTGGGTATAAAACAAAGTGGAATATGTTGAGTGGAAAATGTGTCTACTCAAACACATGCAGTGAGTGGAACTGGTCATTTGACACAGTTGTAAAATTAAGAACTACCCCAGGGAGTTAAGGTTAAAACTTGCCTGATCCAACCAGAAAACTTGAAAATAGTCATGCTTTGCCATGTTTGCGGGTGTTACAGCAAGCTGTGAGGCAAAAATTATCCAGAAAAGAGCGCCAAATGATCCCACGCCCACAACAAGCGGGTTAACCGCTCTGTGACAGCGCCGGCTGTCAGGAAGCATCAACATTCAGAGAATGTCTTTAACTGTGTAAGGACGTTTTAAGAGAACTGCTTCTGTAAGATTATTTACTTAAACTCCTATTTTGTCCTCAATCACAATCAAAAACAAGGACCATTCCATGTGACCAATGAACTGTAATATATAAAAGGAAATTGTCCTACAATGCAACAATGTCACATTTGCAACAAAAACTAAATGGGTGCAACTAATTCCAGTGGGACTCAAACACCACAATTGTGTTAGCACATGATTTTAAATAGTTTCTCCCTGCTGCATTGAGTAATGTCAGTCTGTTCCAGTGGTTTTCTGTTAGTTAGATTAATATATATAGCTTATATGGTCAAATAAGTATCTAGAGAGGCTAGGTTGAGATTGTTTGGTCATGTGCAGAGGAGGAACATGCAGTATAATGGTAGAAGAATGCTGAGGATAGAGGTGCCGGGAAGGAGGAAAACAGCAAGACCAAGGTTTATGGATGTGGTGAGGGAAGATGAAGGACAGGGTTAATGTTAATGACTGCTGCACATCTTTTCTATTTATTTCGTTGATTTATCATGTTTGCCCACTGTTAAAGTCAAAGCTTTAAACAATTGCCTTCCCTTATAACTATTGTAGGGCTGCTAACTGGATTAAAAAAGGTTTGTGATTGTTTGCTCAGTAAAAAAAAGGTACGGTATTTTACTGCAACAGTCATGTATCCTGATTCCTTCAAGTTTATAAAATAATGAGTTAACCTTTATTAATACTGGTGTGTAAATTCTACAATATTAATCTTGATTGTAGCATCTGTATTCCAAAATCAGTATTTCCTCACATAATTAGAACATGTGGGTCAATACCAGGTCAGGCATGAAAGCACAAACCAATACTGTTAAACTGGTGAAATGTTTTTTAAAAGACAGCATGATATACATATTTGGTCGTAATGTTCTATGCAAATTGAAAAGCTACTGATATTTATGCTACTTGTGTTCTCAAACTTGACATGGTGTTAAAAAAAAAACTTGTAAACATAAGACGACAGACGATTGTCAATCACACAAAAGAGTGAAACGGTACCATGTAATGGAAAGTCAAATGTGTTAGTGATCACAATTTTTTTACATTCACATTTTTCTCATCACATCTACACTTAAAACTAAAAGCATAAACCCTGTGTAACTTGGTATTTCCAGTTAAACAAATAGAAAGCAAAACCTAGAAAGCAGGTAAGTGAGAAAGTAAAAAGGATCAAAAATCGGAAGAAAAAATATGATTAATGGTGGAAATGAATGATTTGAGAAGATATAAACCCACCTAACTCTTGGGAAAGAAGAAAAAAAAATTACCAGCAAGATAAAAGAAAATAATCTGCTCCACTACCCCAGGAGTCTGTCATGATCCTCCGAGTGAGTTTGTTCGATTCATGCAGGCGACATGCTTGGTTATTAGCTTCTACAAATCTTTGTAGCTTCCATTTGAATGATCCATTAAGATTTGGCAGATCTTTAAACACATCTGAGACACAGCATGACCAACTGAACACAAACTATCTAAACCAGCAGCCCACAGAAACAGCCATTGTTCTTGATGAGCTACATCATTATGTTAAGAAGCTCTTGTGATACTGTACCCCCCATCAAAAAATTAATAAGATATGCAATTATATTAAGATTTTTAAAAACAATCCATAAAGTGAGACTTCTCAGATGTTGGTGGTGGGGGTCAGAGCTGCAGTTAAGTTAACTTGATTCCATAGCATCAAATTGTAACCAAAAACAGCTCATTCTTGCTATCTAAAAGGGGTTTGGAGCACTTAGATTCTCAGTCTTAAGACGGCAGAACAAACCCTTCTCCTTTGCGTCACACCAACATGATTCAATTAAACAAAGATCAAATAATCGGCTGTGATCTGAAATTATGCATATCTTCCTGGCTGAGCTGTAGACAATCGCATCAAGCGACTGTTCAGACAATCTTTTACCATGTTTTAACTTGACAATCTATGCTTTTTCACGTTAGCTTGGTGCAATCTAATCCACTTTCTGATCACAACTGCTCAAAACAATTAAAGGAATCAATAAAAGTTGGGAGTTTCTAGTAATGGCTCAGGAAAGATTTATTAAAAAGATAAAAGAAAAAGGAGGTAGAGTAAAATTCAAAAAGGAAAAAACTAGCATTGGATTGGTCTGGAGATGGAACTTCAATTCTAAACACCACTGTGTAAAGAACCTAATTCTGAAATACACAAAAAATGAATGGCTGAAATGGCTAAAAGTTAAATGCATGAAAATATATAGGGATGGAGGAAAGAACATAAGTATAGAATAGAATATAGAAGATGAAAAAAACAAATGCAAGAGAAACACCAATAAGGTAAGAAACCATTACTTGTCCCAAGAACAGTTCTACAAGTTAAATAAAACATCTGGACATAGCAGGAGAAATGACAAAAAGCAAATGTTTAAAAAAGGGAATAAGATTAAAATGGTGGACTAGGATAATTCACCGCAATTGGCTATAAATAGTTATTGGCTCAATTAGCTGTACAGATTTTGGTCATTTTTGTCAGTCAAACTTTTAAACTTTCTGGTCAGATTTATCATCAAAATCAATAATATTGATGAAATGCATGTGTCAACCTTTGCTTTGTTTAATATGGGGATATAAGCCAGACAGTATAAATAAAAATAGGACTGGATGCCAAGTAAAATGAGGACAGCAATGTAGAGTGAGAAAAGTCACTACAAACTTTGCCATAGAACAAACAGGGGGCATGATTGGATTAAACGTCTAATCGAAACAGTGACTAGTGAGGCTGCAATTCTGGAAATAACTGGAGGCATTTCTCCCCTAGAAGTACACAGAACAACAATACTTGTAAGGAATTAAAAGCATGCGAGTGAAGTAGAATGGTGTGACAATTCAATGCCTGTGTAGAATTTAAATTAATAAAATTAAACTAACAAAAATACCTAATCCAACATTTGCATAGGACATAATGTGTTTTTGGGAATGAGTAGACTGACATTTGGTTAGTATCAGCCTGCAGAATATCCTTAAAAAACTGACTTATTTTTTAAAAACCTGTCTGGCAGTAAGACAGTAAATTAAACCCAACCATTTTAATTCAGAGTATCTGTGTGCGCACACTAATGCGTTTTGAAACAAGATTAAATAAAGAAATTAAGTTACCCCCCTCCTCCCACATAGGGGGTATTGACTTGACAACATACTTGGAGAATGTAGTATCGGGACTGTCTAAATGTGTTATTCATGGTATTCCTACTGCAAAAACAAACATTAAAAGCTACAAAAAAAGACTACTGGCACAGTATGATTGAACGCACAGCTGAAATCACAGATTCAGCTTTCATTTCTTTAGTCACATCAATGCCTCCCTCTTAAAAATCACCAATGACTGCTGTTTTGGAATTATGTTGTTCTTTTGTTGGTTTTTTTGCAAACAAGCCAGCCAATAGCCGGAACTAAAATTAATTGGTTTAAATAAAGAGTAGATAAAAACTAAAATAAAATGTAAACATTATTCTCCATTATCCATAAACAAAGGAATTTACCAAAATAGGATATTTGGCAAACAGGTGGATAAGTGACATGAGTAAATCTTCCATTTACATCTTCCTATCTAAGGTGACTAACATTTGCCCAACTTGGCAGAGAAGGGTCTTGCTCAGGGGCCTGGCAGTGTTAACCAAGTTGCCTCAGTACATTAAACCTACTGTACTGGCATTTCAGCTCATAAAATTATCAGCCTTACACTACTGTCAAATCATCAACTCCCTGATGGCCTGAAAGCTGTGATGTTTGGACTGCTGGGTAAATATATACTCAAACCATTACTGTAACTGCAACACGGGAAATGAGCCAGAAAAAGGCTAAAATAAAAGCCACAAATACAGGGAAAACACAAATGGAAATCTGGCAAATCAAGTCAGCTGAAAGCTAGGTGGTGATCATTCCACCACTCATTTTAACTAGCTATACTACAAAAAGCAACTAAGAATTTTAACCAGGATACACAATGATTCTCATCACATCAAGATGCAGCCACTTTTTAGCTTGTACAGAAAATTCTAAATTATTTAAATTTTTAATGCCAAACTAGCAATGATACAAACTAGCAATGATATTTCAGAAAATAAAATGTACAAAAAGTGCTTAACTGCCTTAGAACAGGGCAATCAGAATTATTAAATTAACATAACCAGAATTTCTCCATCCATTTCACTTATTACCCGCAAGGGGGAGCAGTAGCATTTGTGACGCCAAGGGATTGAGGAACGGAGCATCCTTTTGTTTAAGTTTGGAACAGATTTTGATAAAATACGATCTTTGTGGTTTTATGTTGTTCCAAGTTGTTCTAATACACTAAAAGATGGACTTCATTAAATATTTACAATAAAATATTTACAGTGGAGCTTTAGTAAGACACCAATTTTTCCATAGAATGAAATGGAGCAAGGGGTAAATGAGAATGTACAGAGACCGCAAGGAGCAGGAAATGAAAATGGAGTGCCACCTAACTTTGCTCACATAGTCCAACATGCTTTGCTCTGCATGCAATAAGCTAAGGAACTGGGCAGGTTAAGTTCAAATGACACTATTGCTGAGCTATGCATCACAGACATCAGCTCACTTATCAAAGCTGTTTGCTTTTGTTTCTTTTCTGTAATCTACAAAGCCATTAAGGTAAGGAGCAGGATCAGACTTGTTTGGAAATGTGAATTCATGACTCATTGTTATTTAATCATGGTGTCATTTACATAATTCTCTTTTTAAATGTGTGTACATTTTTGGGGTCTAGTCTTTCATCAACACCCTAATGTGACTGAAAATACAGTATTAATTATACTGAATAAACTAATTTATTTTGGTGTAATGTGAGTAAATCTCCAAAGCTACAACAAACACTAAAGCCTCCAAACAGGCAATAAATCAATTTAATAAATTAATATGATTTACAGTAATTAGTTTGGCAATTTAAAACTTCTTAAACATAGGACCATCCACAGCTCATGTTCTTACAAATGTGTAGCTTTGTTTATAAGCCTGTGTAATAAAACTTGTACATGCAGCACTGGCAAAGTGATTCTATTGTGATATTTTATTGCTGGTTACTAAAAACGTACCATAAAAAGCATAAGAGGAAAATTCACAAAACTGGTGAGGGGAAAGATTTTTTAAATCTAATATTCCAGAAATACAAACTGCTCAACTGGCAGCCAGCACACATTTACAACGATGAACACAAAATAAGCACATTCATTACCGCTGCTGTTTAATCAACACCCAACTCTAAAAACGTGATGAGAAAGTCGGAGCAATGAAGCACTCTGGTCTGAAAGCTCCAGGAAGATTGCACTTATCAAGTTACATCAATACTCAGGTGCTGCATAATCAGTTTCACACAAGGAGGCAGGAACCCAGTTTGAAAAGATTTCATATTTGCATGCATAGACTTTAAAAGCATCCACAATTTTTTGTTTGCACCTCCAACATGCAAAGTGGAACTCCTTGAAACCTTGTTGATGTCTGATATGATTTGTCAGGTGGTGTGGAGTAGCAATAATAAAACCTGATTGCAATTGGATCTTAACTGCAACATACTGGTTATGTTAAAACATTAGTACTTTTAAGCATTTAGGACTGGTAAGGATGTACAATTGTGGTAGGACAGGAATACAGTATAAAAGTAACTGCTTGCTGGGGTGTCTAGGGACAGTGCATGTAAGATGTTTTGGAGACAAGGTGAGGGAGGCTAGGTTGAGATGGTTTGGACATGCCCGGAGGAGGGACATGCAGCATATTGGTAGACAAATGCTGAGGATGGAGGTGGCGGGCATGGGCAGGATGAAAAAAGGAAGACCAAGGAAGAGGTTTATGGATGTGTTGAGGGAAAACATGCAGGTAGTTGGGGTGAAAGAGACTGATGTAAAGGACAGGGTAGTGTGGAGAAAAGCGATCCGCTGTGCCGACCCCTACCAGGAGCAGCCAAAAGGATAAGAATAATAGTAACACTTTGGACAAAACCATTACTCGAAATGTGTGATGTAATTGTGTACAAGGCAAAACGCAACTGTGGTTATCCTGAGCTGGTAATGTGTTACTGAGCACTTACAATCCAGCCAAACAACAAATGTTAGCTGATCATTAAAAGACTAATCCTTAGAAAATGCAGTACTGCTAGCAGACTGAAGCAAGTTAATAAAGCCATTAACATATTTGTCCAATTGCACAATACTGCATTAAAAGCAATAAAATCAATAAAAGGCAGGGCCCATCCATCAAACAAATTAAAAGGTTACATTTCTGTTTATTTGACACGCAAATCCAAAACGTTGAGGAAAATTTTTAACTTTAAAAGAGCCACATGCATCAGAAAATTATGAGAATCATAGGGCTTTAAAGGAAATTAAATTGGTTAATTAGGTAGCTATAGGTATAAAGGAAAAGGTAGCTATAACTCAATATATTAAAGGGAAGTGCATTTAGAATTTTTCAAACTTTAGAGTTAAATAAAATCTATTAAAACAAATACTGCTTGTTGATTAATTACAGGCGTACCGGTCCAATCACAGCTAAGCTAGGACTATGATTAAACCCTTTGCGCTTAAACATTAAAGCACCTGAATCAACTAATCAAGGAGTTGCTAGGTAAACTTGGAATAGTCATTCAGAACTATACAACTAAATTATTTACCTTTAACCACATACCAATGGGTTAATTGAAGATTTGACGTCAAGCCGCCTGATACAAACGACGGAAAACAGGAAACCCCAATCACGATTTTCAATATATCTGGTTGGCTACAACATACCTCTAAACAAAACTCTAATAGGTTGCTTTCCGTCAGTTGGACACCCACTCTACATTTAAGGCTACTACGTAGGGCCCAGACGTTCCCTACAGCCTTAATACAAGGGGGCAACAGATATACAAGCATAAATGAAAATGCTCAATTTATTAACTAAGTAATGACTGCATGAAATATGAGTACTCAAAGCTACCTGGCTAAACACTTCTTTCAAAACGAAACTTTTTCAAAATGGCGGCCGCATCTAACACGTCCAATGCTAATGAGTCTTTGTTACCAAGTGAACTAGGTCGAATGTTGATCCAGCAGTCTCTTAGTGAACAAAGAAATGTAAGGCATTTGGAACACGGCCAACAGATAACCCGCTATTTAAGCTAGCTTAATAAACGGAGCCGAGTGTTTCCGGCTTTATTCTGCTGTAGATTTAACTAATAAAAAAACGGACTCGACGCTAAAATTACTTTCATGTAAATAGGATGTAAGACTTTATTCGTCTTTCGCTTTATTGGTGACAGGCGACAAGCTATAACGACATACAAACCTTAAAAAGCGCAGAGACACGGTTTTACACACCAGAGATTTTCTACAAACGAATTTCCTTTCCAAACATCTTACCTTTCTTTATTATAGCGTTCTTCCTTTAGTTTCAATGAAGGCGTTAAAAAGCCAAGTTGTACCCAGAGTGAAAACGAGCGCGAAGAAACGACAAGCCTAAATAAACTGCCATGTCAATTAGCCAATCAATACACAAACCACCTGAATCATTCACCAATCAGAACGCAGAACTACAATCCTTAATGGCTTTGATTGGACAAAACGTTTAAAATATAGGCGGGTTAAGTGGCCGTGTCGCAGGTGTGGCCCATTAAAATAAATCGAAACATGACACATGATTATTAGTATTAACAATATTTTTTTTAATTTAAATATCCAATGTTGCAGATGTTTAATTTTTTAAAATAAACATAATTTTTTTCCTGGAATCCCCTCCTTTTATGGCTGAAATAAAATCTGGCTTTATTATTCATGCCAAAAACTTATCCTGCTGCTATTTAAACCTGGCTATTACATTAGTTTTATGAACAATATACTAGTTTCATTCATTCATTCATTCATTCATTCATTGTTTATGGGAAGTATTACACAGTCGAGACATCCAGATAAATAATTTATCTGGGAACAATCCAAGGAGAAAGTAAAGATAGATAAATAAACTCTTCAACATGATCGATTCACATCTTTCAATGTTATTGACTAATATTTAATTAATTAAATAGCTTCTTTGCAGTGCTATAGATAGAGGTGACCTCTGGGTTGCCACAGATGCGCTTCTGTTCGGGTTTTTAATGCCTTTATGTCTTTCAACTACTTTTCATTAGAAAATGGGCTCATAGTAATTATAATGAATGAGAAATATATCATTATAAAATAGATAAAATTATTGGTAGCTTCAATATTTGAGGTAATGATAAATAATGTTTTACTATTTATTTAAAAGTGTTATATCAGGATTACTGTATAAGGACCGTGCTTACTGCATGCACGCGTTTCACATGGTACACACACTGCTCAGCATGCAAAACCAGCGCAACACACACACACACACACACACACACACACACACACACACACACACACACACACACACACACACACACACACA
>JAOTRA010074358.1:0-13723 GCA_026260255.1 Pseudolaguvia tuberculata | reverse complement strand
CACACACACACACACACACACACACACACACACACACACACACACACACACACACACACACACACACACACAGGAGCGGGAACATCTTATCAGGTGCAATGAAGTGTCTCTAAAGAAGAAAAGTAAAGAGGCTGGTCATAATAGCAGCACAATAAAGAGCAGCTGGTTTCTGCATTAACAGGTACAGTTTGGGAGATATTCTGTCTGATTTACAGGGCATCACAGCAGGTTCGCTATATTTCATCCAGATTCAACCTCCTTTTCAAGAGAACACAAGCTGGATGTCCAGCAGAGTCAGCTTTATTTTCTAGGATTTGATGAACACAGTATTTGAGGGTAAAATCCCTGACCAATCACAACACAAAGCCAAACAGTTTGCTGTTATTGATGTAAGTAACAGCGAGGAGGTGTGGAGGCTTGCTGGTCTGTTAAAGATTACAAAGGAACTGATACTGAAGCCTGTTAGAGACTCCAGAAACCGAGACTGTAATATGACTGCTGTTATTTCCCTCATTCCCAGATTCCATATCAGAAACTATTCTCAGTTGTTGCACTGGTCAAAAAAATCTATCTATCTTTGTATCTATTAATGGTGGTAATCAGATTCTGCTTCTGGGAGTCAGGGTCTGAATCCAGAATCGATTCTTAATCTACACTTCTTCTGCTGTATAAGTACATGTTATATGGACTACTGTGCCAGAGGACCGTCAAGAGAGGGCGGCATCGCCCAAATTTTGATGTTTCCTTCCTTTTCTGGGTCACTATATAAGAGGGCGGTTCTATGAATTGCGAAGTATTGTTGCCTCTACCAAGCATTATTCTAGTTTCCTGTGATCTTTGTTCTTATTTGCTGACCTTGGATTACGACCTTGGTTTACGACCTTGGATTACGGACTTGACTTTTGGTTTTGGTTTTCCTTACACACGTTCACATAAGAGGGTAAGAAGAAAGATCACCAGCCCGGGAATCAAACCGTGTATGATCCGTGTAGCCGTGATCGTTGAAGGGATCTGTAGTACACTACTTTCAATCAGAGTGATTTGAAAGTGGAAGCGTTTTCTGACAGTAAAGCTCAATTCATGTTAAGCTCCCATAATGCAACTGCAGATAAAATAAATTAATTGATATCTTCGGCTCTGTGGCGTAGTGGATAGCACAGTCGCCTTACAACAAGAAGGTCCCGGGTTCGAATCCCGGCCCGGGATCTTTCTGTGCGGAGCTTGCATGTTTCCTCTGGGTACTCTGGTTTCCAGATTAAGTGGATTGGTGATTGTAAATTGTCCATAAGTGTGAATGGTTGTTTGTCTATGTGTTGCCGTGAGATGGACTGGTGACCCGTCCAGGGTGTACCCCCGCCTCTCGCCCTGTGTGTGCTTGGATAGGCGCAACAGACCCCCGTGGCACTAAATTAGGGGATAAGCGGGTAAGAAGATGAATGAATGAATGATATGTTGCTACTGTGTAAAAACACCACTGAGAGCTTACATATGAACATATGGATTTAGTTAAATACTATCTATCTCAAATAAAATATTTATTCTAGAGTGTTAATAAAACATAAATTAGAGCCATAATAAAATGTTTGGCATGATGAACAGAAATTCTTGCTTGCAAACAATTAATTGTCAACGTTTTAAAACAAACAATCGGTAAAACCCAAGACAGACAATAAGTCATCATAATCACAATTATTTATTAGCAATTAATCATAATTCATATTCATTAATGGTGACAGCTCTAATATGCAAAAATATTTCAGGACCAGACAGTTACAAAGTAAAAAAATTATTTTATTTACTAAATCTGGGCTAACTAGAAATAATATAGCTTTATATTATAGTACAGTATGTGGGTGCACTAACTTTTGTCAGCTGGACAAAACAGTTGAATTGTACTCTTAAGAACAACAACAGTCTTAATGGCAAACTCAGATATTCTGTACGCCAACATTGTCGTGTTAGTTGCATTGCAGTGCACCAGTGCTGCCCCCTGTCGTCCACCACATGACTGTACATCGGAGAAAACCCACGCAAGTGCTTGTCCGACTTGGGTATTCACAGGATCTGATTGGATCGTATTTGTTCTGAAAATTACACCATTTGGTAGATGCTTATGCATTCAGTGGTTGCTTGGTGGTGCTGGGAATCGAACCCCGGTCTTTCTGGTATTAATCCAACACTACTAAGCCACCAACTCCCACCAAAATCTGGTGTATTTACTACAAAACACACAACTTTTCTGCTTCCAGACAAGAAACAAAATGAAACAAACAAAATATTTTATTAAACACGGTTTATTAATTGCATTGCCATTAACCAAAACATACCTCACCAAAAACTGGCAGGTGTGACAGCAAAAACACAAGATTGATTCACAATTTCCACAAAGCATTTCAGAAACACTGATCAACACGAGGAACATTCACTACAGACACACCAGAGAGAGAGGGGAGGTGGGGAAGGAAGGGGGAGACTGAAAGGGAGAGTGAGGGGCAAATAGAGAGGGAGAGAGCTATAGAGAGGGACGGAAAGAGAGAGAGAGAGATAGAGAGAGAGAGAGAGAGAGAGAGAGGGATGGAGGAAGGGAGGAGGCAGAAAGAGAGAGTGCGGGGCAGATAGAGATAGATGGAGGAAGAGGGGGGGCAGAGAGAGAGGGAATGGGAAGAGTCATAATCATGCCACAATTCCACTAGATAAAACACAACACTGCATAACACTGCAATATGACAACAATTTACTAGTGTGTGTGTGTGTGTGTGTGTGTTGTGTCTGCATGCATGTACTGTTTTTTGAGTATGTTCAGTTTTGAATGTGTGTTGTTTCTGAGTGTGTTGTTTGTGTGTTCTTTCCGAGTGAGTGTTGATTGGGGGTGTCATAAAGGGGTGAAATAAAATATATTTGAAATAATCAGCAAAATATCTTCAAACAAATAAATAAACGAATCAATAAATATTTCAATTTCAGTTTCGTACATAAATGTTGAATTAATCATTAATCATTAATTACACAAAGCTTTAGAGTTACCCAAAAGGTTACATAGATGCACTGATGGTGGGTTAAAATAAATAAATAAATAAATAAATTAACCAATTAATAATAAATATGGAATTAAGTGAGATAAATAAATAAAAGAAAACTATACATAAAACTTTGTATATTTGTACCCAACCGATGGAGTAGTTTGTTCAGTTGCTTTGGTTCTGAAAATAAGATTTTTGTTTAGTCCAGTGTGTACAGCAATACGGAGAGATATTAAACATTATTCTATCAGCTGAATCAGAACGGAACCGTAGCACTGGATAAAATATAAACAGATCACAAATAACATTAAGTCAAAATCACACAACATGAAGAGGTTCCTCAATACTATTTTTATGGCTTTTCATAGCACGTCATAAAGTGCGTGTAAAGAACGGAGGAAACCGGGCACATCACTCTGACCTTACGCAGCTTCTCTCTCAAAAGAACCATATCCAAAACTAAAGCATCACCATAACACAGCATCATTTTACTAGGTTTAACTTTAAACATGAACACAGAGTTTGGTCTACAAGTCAAAGAAGCAGAGCGGCTCATAAAAACAAGCAGAAATGAAACAATACACTTAGCGAGAGTGAGCGAGAGAGACAGAGAGAGAGAGAGACAAAGAAAGAGAGAGAGATAAAATCCTATGATCACCTCTGATTCACTACTCATCTGATAGATAGATAGATAGATAGATAGATAGATAGATAGATAGATAGATAGATAGATAGATAGATAGATCCACCTATCCATCATCCATCCATCCATCCATCCATCCACCCAATCCATCCACCCAATCCATCCATCCATCCACCCAATCCATCCATCCATCCATCCATCCATCCATCCATCCATCCATTCATCTATCCATCCATCCATTCATCTCTCTAAAGCTTATAAGACAAAATGCTCAATAGAAATAAAACAGTATTTACAGTTACTAACACTGTCAAGTAAACGTCACCTATAAAGGGAAGATATTGTTTTAAATGGAAGACTGATCCTTTTTTCCTTTTTTTTAAATAAACATCAGAGTCACTGTAAAATATTGCCTTATAGCCTGGAATATATCACCTGTCATGGGTTTGGACAATCAAATCATGAGAACTAATTCAATCACTAATTAAATGCTAAAGCAATATCCATAGACCATGAAGCTGGTAACACCACGCTACGCAGTTATTAGATTAACTGATGGTAAAATTAGAATGAGAAAAGAATATACGCCAAATATGTTAGAAGGAAAGAGAAAAAAAATCAATAAAAATACTAACTGTCTTTTTTTGGTTAATTTAGATGAATATTTTTATCAATAGTATTCGAAAGTTTTATTTTTTTCAGATTTTTCAACCTTTTCAAATTTCTTTGATTTTGGACACAAATGGTTTTTCTTACACAATTTCCACGACTCTAGAGCTAGAGGTCCACAAGTTCAGTTAAAGTTCTCTGCTTTGGCTTTATTTAAAAAAAAACCCAACAACCTGTGATTGCTTTAGTTGTCACAGTAACTCTACAGCCCCTGGAGCACAAAGGGTTACAGGTCTTGCTCAAGGACTCAACAGTGGCAGTCTGTCAACGGTAGGGCACTTTAACCATTGGAACCACTATTGCCCCCACAATCAGATGAAAGATGTTATGCTAGTATATAGATAGCTAGATAAGAATTTATGCTAAAATGATTTTAAACCTCCAGGACTGGAAATGTGTAAACTTTATTTCATATATAAGACTTGTCTTGTATTTTATAAACTCTTAGGATCAGAGACTGAAAAGAAAATAGACTGAAATCAGGTTGTAAAGAAAGAATGACACACGATAAAAAATTATTGACATGGACGTACTGGACAGCTTCTTCAGTTATGATGTCAGAGATTTCATGTGGATTGTTAGTCAGAGAACAGGCTGGCGAAGGACTGGCGCAGGCTGCGGATGGTCTCAGCTTTGGCCTCATCGTCCGCCGGGTTTCCTCTCAGTGTCTCCGTGAAGGTGTTTGTGAGAGACTGAGACTTACTGAAAGGAAACATGGGTAAATGTTGTTACTTGTGACTGAGCTTGAATCATCAGCTTCCAGCTGTCATTATGTCAGACAATCTAACTCAAAAACACGCACAAGACAACATCAATTCGTGACATTTTGTAACCTGCATTCTCTCAAACGGTACATCGGCATCAGGGCCGACCTGTGGAATAGACCGCATAGGCATAGACATAGGCAGTATGAATGCAGCCACACGAGTATTTTTTGTTTGGATATGGTGGAGGTCATGTGACAATCATAAAGCTACATATGCATAAAAAGCAAACTATAAGGCACACTTAAAATCCTTAGCCTTATATATTAATTCTGGTTGTGCTTAATGACCTCGAACCGATTTTACGTATGCTCAAAAATCTGTCCAAATGTTTTAGTGCTACTTTGGTGACTGTCAGGCACTAATCCATATCCTTAACCCTAACCGCTATCTCTAACCATAACTCAAATCCCTAACCTATAATGGCATCTCAATCGATGTTTCTTCTGGGATGCACACTTCTTAAACAAAACCCCTTTACACTACTGCTTAATACGCCTTATAATCCAGTGCGCCATACAGTTCCAAAAACATAGTCATCAAAAATAACCATTGGACTGATTAAAATAATATTAGAATGAATATTTGTCATGTTGGGCTGATTTAAACATACATCTGCATCATCATTTATATTAAAGGTTTGTGCACTTTTTTGTTGATTTGGATGTCTGTGTATGTGTGTGAATGAGGAGGCTTGAATGACACCTTGAATTGAGGCCAAGTCCGTAACCGAGGCCGTAACCACTACTCCACGTTATTTCGTTTTATTTTATAATCATTGCTCAACACTAAAATATGACATGATCCACCACAGAGCTCCATCACTGAGGCCCTCTTGTAGGTCAGGGCACCGCTGTGTAAACCTTTTCTGGTGTAAACATTTTCAGTCATTTGTGCAATAGATCTGTAGTTGGCTTGGACCAAATCAAGGAGTGTTTAAAGCTCAGCTCATGCATCGAAATAATTTATACTACCAGACTAACAGGGTGGAGAATACACACACTGATTCACAGAGTAATAAATGAACATAGTGTAAAACCACTGAAATAGTATCAGAGGCTGCACTAACCCTGTTTGACCACCTGGTGGCCCCATTATAATGTTTAAAACAAACGATTTTCGAAAAATATTCTTGAAAATAGAAGAATGTTCTTGAACATTTTTAACCAGCTCAGAAAGTTAAAGTCAGGATTCCTCCTGGTTTCTCTTGGTGTGAATGAGTATTGGGCTGTTGGTTTGGTTGTTTGGATGATTTTGATTGTTGAAAAACATCAAGCGGTGTAGATGTGTAGATGAAATAAGGATGCTTACTTGAGCTGTGGTGCTTGTTTCTGAGAGGGAGCTGCTGGGATTGGACCAGGCTGGAAGGATTGACTGGGAGAAGTGTTTGCAGAGCGAGTACGCTGTGGAGATCCCTGTGCAGACTGAGCGGGTGAGGCAGAGCCTGAGCGAGGACCTCCTACACACAAACAAACACACGTGTATGACGTGTATAATCCTAAATATTTAGATTGACAGCGATAAAATACTGGGTATTTGAAACCTCTGGAGAAATCATAAGTAAGTAGTGGGTAAGCAATTCAGCGCAGGCCAAGGTTTTGGTGTCACCCAAGGCAAGATTTTACTCACACACACAAGGTGTCTGGTTTGCTATCCTGGTGATGACTCTCCATGGGTTTAATGGTTTATTTATTTATTGTCCCTAATCATAACCCCTAACCTGTAACATCTAAAACTAACTACTATCCTTAACCATAACTACTACCCCTAACCTATAACCCTAATCCCTAACCATAACTCCAATCCCTACCCTATAACCTCTAATCCTAACCCTATCCCTAACCATTACCTATAACCTCTGTCCCTAATCCCTATCACTAATCACAACCCGCATCTCTAAGCCCTAACCCTTATCCCTGATCATAACTCTTATCCCTATCCCTATCCCTAACCCCTATCCTTAACCCTAATCCCTAAACCCAAACCTTAACACTAGCCCCTATCCTTAATCCTAACTCTTATCCCTAACCTATAACCTCTAACCTCTAATCCCTATCCCTAACCCCTATCCTTAACCCTAATCCCTAGCCCAGATCCTTAAATCTAATCCCTATCCCTAACCCCTATCCTTAACCCTAATCTCTAAACCCAATCCTTATCCCTAACCTCTATCCTTAACCCTAATCCCTAACCCAAATCCTTAACCCTTATCCCTAACCCCTATCCTTAACCCTAAACTTTATTCCTAACTCCTAACCATTATCATCCCTTATACCTAACCTATAACCTCTAATCCCTATGCCTGGCCCCTATCCTTAACCCTAATCTCTAACCCCAATCCTTGACCCTAATCCTTATCCCTAACCTCTATCCTTAACCCTAATCCCTAACCCAGACCCTTAACCCTAAAACCTATCCCTAACCCCTAAACTTTATTCCTAACTCCTAACCCTTATCATCCCTTATCCCTAACCTATAACCTCTAATCCCTATGCCTAGCCCCTATCCTTAACCCTAACCTTTATTCTTAACGCCTAACCCTTATCCCTGATCATCCCGTATGCCTAACCTATAACCTATAATTCCTAACCCCTAACCTATAACCTCTAATCCCTATCCCCTATCCATAACCCTAATCCCTAGCCCAGATCCTTAAATCTAATCCCTATCCTTATCCCTAATCCTTAACCCTAATCTCTAGCCCAAATCCGTAACACTAATCCCTATCCCTAAGCCCTATCCTTAACCCTAACCCCTATCCCTAACACACACACCCTTTCACAAAAAATCCATAAAAATCAACAAAAAAGTCCACAATATTCTAAATGCCATGTGATGATGCAGGTGTGCCTGTTTTAATTAGTCTGATGTAAAATGTTGTCAAATATTGTGATTTATCATCAGGTACCAGTTGCCTATGCCCCCTATGTCACAGGCCGCCCTGCTTTTATTCAATACTATAAGATTACCAGAAAGCTTACCTTGAGCTCGTCTCGGCTGAGTCGTCTGTGGACCAGGCTGTGCCTATCCAAAAGACAAATGATGTCAGATATAATTGATCAACTATGGATGATTTCTGATATAAACATTAGTGTCGTTTGGTAGCTGCTTACTTAAGTTAAATGGCTAATGAGCTCGATTGGATACGTTTTGAACAGCCTTTAGGACGGAGTGTGTATGTAGGTCCATAAACTTTCAAAAAGCAGGTGATTTAACCCTGACCTTTAACCTAGTTTCAAAATCTTATTTGTGTCCCTAAACCTCTCACTTTTGTTGTTAACAAATCAGTATTTATGTAAATCACAAATTAAAATAAATAAAAGTTTGCATGATGACTTACCAGTTGACAGTTGTCAAAACAAATTGTATTTAGTAATAATAATAATAGGGCGGCGCGGTGGCGTAATGGATAGCACAGGCGCCTCACAATAAGAAGGTCCCAGGCTCGAATCCCGGCCGGGATCTTTCTGTGCGGAGTTTGCATGTTCTCTGGGTGTTCCGGTTTCCTCCCACAGTCCAAAAACAGATTTGGTGAATTGGTGATTGTAAATTGTCCATAGGAGTGAATGAGTGTGTGAATGGTTGTTTGTCTATGTGTTGCCCTGTGATGGACTGACGACCCGTCCAGGGTGTACCCTCTGCCTTTCGCCCTATGTGTGCTGGGATAGGCGCAGCAGACCCCCGTGACCCCGGATTCGTGAATAAGCGGGTAAGAAGATGAATGAATAATAATAATCATTCCCATCAGCTATTTACAGTGCTGCATTTATAACAGTTTTATTTCAAGGATCAGGCAACCCATATTCTTTAATTATCTTATCTCACTGCTTGTTTTTGTATTATTCCTGACCAACCCACTGCTAATTACCTGAATCAGGTTTGTTCAGTCTATCAAGCTTGGAGATACCAATTTCACCTTGTCTTCCCTTACCCCACCCTAAACTGAAATGGAATCTTCCAGCTTCTGCTTGACCGACAATTGGTTCTTAAGCAACATGGGTTGCCCACACATAATACTTTAACAATAACACAAACAAAGTAAAATGATGAATACAGAGTATCATGTACTGTAGTAGTGGTGTTATCACCTTGGCATTAGAGGCCTGAGGAGAGGCGATACCGAGCAGAACCAACGCCATCTTGTTAATGACTAAATCAGCGATGAGCTGCTTGTCTTCCTCCACATGCTCACCAATCAAAGGCATGGAGCTGTCCATCACCTGAAACAATCCAGAGCAGACCAAAATCCTTTTTTCTAGAGTTCGCATTTGTTCAGAAAGTAAAGTAAATGTGTGTGTGTGTGTGTGTGTGTGTGTGTGTGTGTGTGTGTGTGAGCTAGTTATCTTCTGGGTTAACCGAACAACCTATAACAAATTATTAAGTTGTGCATGTTAAAATCCTAATTCCAACTGTACTGTGTACTTTTAACTGTGATTAATTTTGTTAGTTCGTTGTTAGCTTGTATAGTTACATTAACATGGCCACACATAGATACTGAAATCTGATTGGGAAAAATTCATATACACATCACTCCAGTTTTATCTACACTGCATTGGCTCATGGTGAGATTCCCACTTTGTTCAAAGTTCCAGTCTACCAGTTTATGTCCCCTTTATATAATAAGACCCCTTTATATAATGAGGCATTTCTTTAGACAAAGAAGCAGATCAGGGGGACTCCTAGTTGTTTGGATGCTGTCCTCCACACTCTCACCAATCACTCAGCTGTGTTTTTGGCTGTAGTCTGGTTGCTTTATATATATCAGGGATCTCTCACGCCTGTGCTCAGTGTCTCACTATGTGGTACAATACACACACACACACACACACACCACACCCCCCGTAGAGGCCACCGCTCGGTTCAACAAATTTAACTTTACAAGAGTAACAGTGTAAAGAATCCATAAACTTACAAACACTGACTCACAGAGTAATAAATTAACCCAGCGTAAAACCACTGAAACGCTGTACCAGAGGCTGCAGTAACCCCATTTGACCACTTGGCGACAGCGTTATAACGTTTAAAACATACCATTTTCGAACACTATACTTAAAAATAGAACAAAAATAATGGAAAAACAGTTTGTTGTAATTAGTTGTTAATAGTTATTATCTAAAAAATATTAAAGTTTGTGTAGTTTATTAAAAATGTAGGCTTTATGTAAGGTTCAAACCTTTTATAATTTGTGCTGTACATATGGTTCTCTTAGCCATTTCTGTAAAGATTTTGAGGTTTGTGTGTGTGTGTGTGTGTGTGTGTGTGTGTGTGTGTGTGTGTGTGTGTGTGTGTGTGTGTGTATACGAGTTTATACAGCCTGGGGCAAACCTAAATACACACAGACACATGGGATAGTGGTTAGGGATATGGGATAGGAGTTAGGGATAGGGGGTTAGGGATATGGGATAGGGATTACGGATAGGGGATATGGTTTGTGGATATTGGTTTAGGGATATGGTATACGAGTTAGGGACATGGATATAGGGGTATGGTATAGGAGTTATGGATATTGGATAGAGATTAGGGGACAGGAGTTAGAAATAGGGGGTTAGGGATATGGGATAGGGGTTAGGAGTTAGAAAAGGGGGTTAGGGATATGAGTTTAGGGATATGGTATAGAGATTAGGAGATATGAGTTAGTAAAAGGGTGTTAGGGATATAGGTTATCGATATGGGTTTTGGAATATGAGTTTAGGGATATGGGATATGGGTCACTTTGTACTGTACTGTTTTTATGTCATGTGATGATCAAGATTCCAACGGTATGTTTTTCACCTTCAAAGCATCCCAGGAAAGTAGACTGGGATAAAATCTGTTGGAGCGTGACGGGTACACAACTGTCTCTTAGTTGGAAAATTTTAAATCACACAAGGTTAAAGTACAGATTTAGGCTGTAAAGTTTGTCCCACAACAGTGACTCATTCATACATGTGCCTGGAGAGGGGTTTTAAACAGGGGAAGAGGTGTGTCACTTCACATGGGCACCAAAACAGACGTCTGAGAACAAGAAACTGAACAAGTGGAAGACTCGTGGCTTGGCCACTTGCTCACATGTGATCAGTTCTCAAGTGTAAACAAAGTTTGAGGGAGGAACCACAAACTGCTGGAAGCAAGAACGAGGAGGAGGTAGAACAAGTAAAGGCTGAAACAAAATAGACCCCTTAAAATACTTCTTCTTTATCTCCAAGGATTCATAGAATAGATGCAAAATTCTTTATGAAATTTCTGGAACTTACAGTTTAACAAAATCCCATGGTTATCACAGTTCATAAAAGGTACTTCATAAAAGGTAGTGGTGCCTCAAGTGGTAAAGGCTCTGGAGAACATTTCTAGCCTTTGGTAGCAGTTAGGAGGTTAAGGAAAATGATCAAAAGCCCAAATGTGGTAGCTTGTTGATCTTTGGAATCGAACTCAAGATCTTATGATCAGCAGTCCAATACCATAAGCTTGCTATGGTATGCCATCAAACTAAACAGAAAACTAACCAACGGAAAAATCCTTTATTTTCACAGCCATGACTACACCAGTCTTTAATAAAATGAAAGATTTTTCAGAGCGGTTTAAGCAGAGGGGCCTTCCCGAAGCAGCAATAGGGAGGTTCTGCCCGTTACTCATAACCACAGCCATCAAGCAGCCACCGTCTGGGCATAGACTTCAAACACCAGCCATTTCCATCCCCGCCGGCCCGGCACATGCCTCCACCTCCCCCACCTCCCTGTAATTTACTTGTGTTTAGAGTGATTCAGCAGGCGACAAGATTAGATCATTCTTCTGCAAGCTGAATGTGAGGTGGTCGAGGCTGTTTTCATTAGTTGCGTAATGTTTTTTTTCTGTTGCCTACTAACGTTTAAACATACACAGGCCTACAAGTTGAGCTTAATGTGTCGTAAGAACAAATTGGAATAATGGCATTATATACAATAATGCTGGGAATCTTTAGGATCTCTGATTCCGTTTCTGGAATTTTATTCTACACTTTTATTTCTAATTCTTCTGCTGTTTAAATACATGTTTCCTTCTTTCTATTTAATTGGATTTTTTTTATAGTTGGAATTTCGGTATGACGGAATATAACCTATCTTAAAAAAGATGGTTTGGTTTGATACATGTTCTTTTGTAAGGGGTAAGGTGGGCGATAACCACATAACTGTGGACATATGGCAATCAGAGGCAGGGTAGGACGTATATTCACACACAAGCATGTACA
Organism: Pseudolaguvia tuberculata; assembly: GCA_026260255.1. Classification (NCBI taxonomy): domain Eukaryota; kingdom Metazoa; phylum Chordata; class Actinopteri; order Siluriformes; family Sisoridae; genus Pseudolaguvia; species Pseudolaguvia tuberculata. Next base: position 1,423 of record JAOTRA010074358.1, on the reverse strand, counting down.
GTCGCACACAAATTATACACGTATAACCGGGAAGAAGAATCTCTCCATGTTTATTCATCTTCTTACCTGCTTATTACCTAATTCGGGGGGAGATCTGCTGCGCCTATACCAGCACACATAGGGCAAGAGGCAGGGGTACACCTTGGACGGGTCGCCAGTCTATCTCAGTCTAACACATAGACAAACAACCATTCACACACACATTCACTCCTATAGACAATTTTAGAATCACCAATCCACCTAATCTGCATGTTTTTGGACATTGGCAGGAAACCGGTGTACCCGGAGGAAATCCACACAAGCGCAGGGAGAACATGCAAACTCCGCACAGAAAGATCCCAGAAGGATCTGAACTTTAAACAGCAGAAGAATAAAAGTGTAGAATAAAATTCCAGAAACGGAATCAGAGATCCTAAAGATTCCCAGCATTATTATATATAACGCCATTATTCCAACTTGTTCTTACGACACATTGGGCTCAACTTGTAGGCCTGTGTATGTTTAAACTTGTTGTGAGGCAACCGTGCCATCCACTATGCCACTGCGCCGCCCTTCTCTCCATGTTGAGTAAGTCATTTTAATCTAATGAACCTCACACCGTCCCATGACGACAACATTAAAATAGGATAGATTAATTTTCAATGTTTTATATCTATAATTGATTCTGTTTATTGTCCATTTCATTCATTACTTTAATATTGGAGGAATCATTCTTTCTTTCATTCGTTCTTTTACCTTTTGCTGCTTATTCCTTGATTCAGGGTTACCCGGATTTGCTGGAGCCTATCTCAGCTCTCTAATGAAAGAAGGAAAACACCCTGGACAGGTGGCCGGTCCATCACTGTACCACACACAGACTCACTCCTATAGGCAATATAGAATCACCAACCAACCTTATGCACATGTTTTTTGGACTGTGGGAGGAAAACGGAGCAGCCAGAGTAGACCCACGCTAGCACAGGGAGAACATGCAAACTCTGCACAGAAAGACCTGGGAATCGAACCTAGAATATTCTTGCTGTGAGGCAACAGTGTTAATCCACTAATATATTGTGCTTTATTCTAAAATTTCATGTTGATCCATCTTTGCTTTCTTTATTCTGGATTCATTCAGCTAATGGCATCCCCTGCCTTTGGGATGTGGGAAGAAACCAAACAATCCTAAAGAAAGATATAATACAGTGCATATGCTTGCAGACAAATACTACACATTCCTATAACATGGCTTCATCTTGTTCTCTGCCTCCCAGTTTCCAGAAGGAATGTGCTGCGTCATAGGCTCACTGGAGAACGACAAGAAAGTTTCCTGTCACGTCCAGGGTCAAAGAAAAAGAAACCTAAGCTCTGAGTGAGCTGAAATTCCTTGTTTCCTTGGATTAAATTTTCTGAGGACTTCATTAATTAAGAAATGTATTGATCATAT